>QJOB01000098.1:0-234647 GCA_004155035.1 Monosporascus sp. 5C6A
TTTCCCCCCTTTCCCTCTTTTTCGCCCTTTATATCTCCCTCTGCGACCTTGTTGAAAATAGGCAGTGCCTGCCTGGGTAATGGTAGATTCTACTTTTCCAACCCATGTACTCGATATGCCTGGTAATAGCATTATGACAGATACGAGCATATGCGACAAAGTATAAAACCAACATATCCCCGTATTGATTTAGTCAATTCCCGTGTGAAAGCGGCTAGAACAGCACTTCTAGATTGTGAGCCGAGTCCTGTATAAGCTACTTCTGATCTGCAAATACCACCCTAAAAAATTACTGTAACATACCGGAACTATCTTTGATTTTCGAAGACGACGCTTTCAACTGAGCAACACTATACCTATGACTCTGTGATAGAACTTGACGCCCATGATACCTACTTCAATATACGCCATCTGTCGGCGACGTTCACTATTGGGGCCAATCTTTTAGTGAGGAACCCTCCGAGTCTCCATTATATCGCTGGCTAAGTTACGCTCTCAACTCTCCAAT
The DNA here is from genome assembly GCA_004155035.1 of Monosporascus sp. 5C6A. NCBI lineage: Eukaryota > Fungi > Ascomycota > Sordariomycetes > Xylariales > Monosporascus > Monosporascus sp. 5C6A. Next base: position 509 of record QJOB01000098.1, read on the forward strand.
CGGAACGCGGACCTACTTTGATATCCGTCTTCTTCTGCCTAGGATCTAATTACGGCTAATGCTGGAGCAATGGGTTATCCATATCTTCAATGAACCAGACGGCATACGGCCTCGGCTAGAATCGCCAAGACATAGGGTACGCGTTAGCGAGACCCCCTCCTCAGGCGGCAGGAAGTGGCCTTATGGGCAGCGCGGTCTGCTAGAGTGCGTGAGTTGATCAGAAGAGAGATAAGTCTAACGGAGATTGCATCTGGAGAGGTTAGATTATCATGATTGAATTATATCATTATAGAATCCTGAGGCTAATCCCACTCCTAGCTTAGTTCTTATTACATTACTATCCGTAAGATATTGGATCCATCATTGTCGAATTCACCAGCGTACAGGATGTCCCTTGGATGCCCATTCATCTCCTCCCAGACAGCTCTCGGATCGAGCTCGAGATCTCTGGTTTCCACTGAATCATCGTTGGCAGCGATCTCCTCGGCCGCGTCTTCACGCGCGATTTGCACTGCGGCTGGATTAGCAAATATCACAACCATCGACCGGCGCGCAGAACACCTACCGTGCAGATAGACCGCTGTCCTCTTCCCGGAGAAGAGCGCATGAGGGATATTCGTGACGTTATCCGAGTTGGCATCACCAATGGCGTAGACGCCTGGAATGTTGGTCACCAGTCCCCTTGTGGGGTCAACCGCGAGACGGTCACCCCACAGCTGCACGCCCAGCTCTTCTCCGACGCTGGATGCCTGCGTGTTGGGGAAGCTGGCGAAGAAGGCGGCCCTCTCCACCGACTCACCGTCCGGGAAGTCGACTCGGAACAGGTCCTCCTCGGGATACGTCGGCAGGCTCGGGTCCGCACCGGTGTTGCCCCCGTCCCTGAGCCGCGTGATGGAGGAGATGGTGCGGTTCTCCAGCGTCACATTGTGGATCTCCAGGAACTTCACCCAGTCCGGGAAGCTCTCCTCCGTGGCCGCGCGGGCCTCGGGCGTGTCGGTCCCGTTGACGAAGGCGACGAGGTCTGTGTTCAGCGTCAGGATCTCCCGGACCAGACCGGGTGCGTCCTCCAAACTGCCGAGGAGACCGAGCGTCTGGTCTGCGTGCTCGTGTCCGTCGCACCAGGGGCACCAGTAGATTCCCTGTCCCCAATTTTCCTCTATGCCCGGCGTCCCAGGGAGCAAATCCCTCAGTCCGGTCGCGAGTACAACCTTGCGCGCCTGCACCTGATCCTCTTCGCCCGTTTCGCTGGTCTTCGTGACGGTGAACAGAGTATTGTTATTCAGCGACTCAATTTTAGTGACTGTTCCGTTGATCATCGATACGGTTTCGTAATGGGAGAGCTGTTCACGGGCTGCCCAGCGGTAGTATGCTGGTGTGACCCCTATGATACGTCAGGATATGGATGTAATTCAACCACACACAATGCCCGACCCACCATCAAAGCCGATGAGATCGTGCATATGCCTTGTTGGGCCGTTGCGATATTCTCCCGAGTCAATCAGAAGGACATTTCTCCGCACACGGGCTAGTCCGCTCAGCGCGCTCAGCCCTGACGGGCCTCCTCCGACGATCACGGCGTCATACGGCGCGGGTTCTTGACGAGCAATGGCTGTAGCGCCTGCGAGGGACAGTAGAGGCAACCATGCTACGGTACGAAGGTTCCCCATATTGGCTGACTCGGCCCGATTTACCTAGGCGGCTGGTGATGGCGTTTGGCTCTCGTAGGAAAAGTAGCAGAGGGCGCGCAGGTTTTATAGACCGGTCTGTATAAGCAGCGGCTCAGGAGGTAAGGGATGGGATGCGAGACCCCCTGAGGATCGCTGTTCAACCTTCCGAGACAAGAAAGCTTGGCAAACCGCGACATGCCGGCCCTGCCATCCTGCCGTCCAGATTCGTCGATATCTGTAGTAATAACGCGAGGATACGGGTCGTCCCGCATAAGAGCGTCAGGTGCACCTAGAAGTCAATCTCTGCTAAGAGCCAATTATCAGATGGGAAACACTGCTGGTCCAGCTCGATCGGCGATCGCTTTTCCGGAACGGGCCGCTTGGTGGGATGGCCGCAGCTCGGCCGCGAAAGAAATATCGAGATGTAATCCAGGAAATATAAGGTGTGACAAAACACAGCTCGGTTGACGAGATCATTGCGGCAGGGTTAGTTTTCAGTCTACTATAATGTGACGCGGTCATTGGACTGTACAATTTTGAGCAGGACCGAGCTACTTGATTCCTTGCTGCTTCTGGTCGATCAACTGCCATATTTAGGTCAATATTACCACCCTCGGCCATAACAGCAGGCCTCTATTGAAAGGATGTGGCCCCGCACTGCCGCCATGCCGTTGGTGACGAATCCTCTTACCATCCAATTCCGGCAAGTAGAATGCATGACTGAATTATAACTGCAAATCACACAATGGTTTCTTAGTAAGCTTTACGGGGAAGTTACCTTGTTCATACGGAACATAGAAATACGTCTCACGATGTCTTCCGACTTGTCTTTTCTCGCGTCGGTGCTCTCCAAGAATTGCGCTGCGATAGCCCATTCGGGTCCTTCAACGCAGTATCTGCATCCGACCGCTCTGGTGCCGGATCACGACGGCAGAGTTGGCAGAGCAGTCTTTCGGTTCTGGAAGATGGCTTGTCCGTTCTCCAGTATCCCACGGTCGGCCAAGCACATTCCCGACCCAGCGGACGCCTCCAACGTCTCCCATGTCATACTACCTGCGCTATCGAATGAGGAACTCCACAAGCCACAGCATCCGATGTCTGTCTTGCTAAACTATTGAACCAAATGGTTCAAGGAGCTCAAAGCCAAAATCAGGTTATTCGTGCTTATAAGATCTAATAGTGTCCCGCCATAGGGTAGGGCCTCACATTCTTCGGCACTATTCGGATCCAATAGTGCTCTTGTCAGGCCTCGCCCTCCTTGCCTTACTGCAAGACAGAGACGGCTTATGGATTAAGGCCGGGTTCAACAGATTCGTGATCGCGGCTGACATTGTTGGCGATGGCCATTTCACCGAGTACCCACGGATGAGCAGTCCGTTGCGTTACAGGTTCCATTCGCGAATGGAGTTTTGCCAGCACACCCTGTTATCACGAATGGCGTTTGTGCACAGCAAGCATCCACCAACGACGAAGAACAGGAGCCTTGGATAAGGGGGCAGCAAGTTCCAAGTAAGGTGCTTCCGAAACTGACTGGGCCTTTAACGTAGGGCAGATACTGTCTACATGGAGTACTGATATCCGGATCCAGAATTGTATGACATGCGCTATAGCAAGTATTAGAACCCTTTTAATGGACATAGGAATATTCAAAATGCTAATCATGTCGGTTTTATGAAGGACTATTCACCTATGCTTACTATCTTTACCGAGACCACTTGAGCAATGGAGATCGCTGTCTCCGAACTGGGACAGACTATCCACTACCCAGACAAAGTACGTGGCTCACATCCCATTGGGAACTAGACGCCGACGCCTTATACAGTATGGTGCGGTGCGGCTAGACTTCGTAACTAAACGTGGACCCACAACAGTTGGACCGCTGCCCGCCTATAAATTGATAACGATGAGGAAATGATCGTCCCTCATGTCCCACGTATGGTTGGCCTTTGAAATACACCACATCTAAATATATGAGCACGATGGTGCATACCAACAGTTGGAGCACCCCTGTGTTCCACTATGACAGTCTGAGTTCAAAGCCACGGACTTTCCGACTAGTTAAACTTCTCCCGCCAGTTCGGTCGTCCTTCCCTCCATTTCGGGAAACTGTGCGCGTTCAAATAATAGAAGAGAGTCTAGACGATCTTCATCCCTTCAGTGCACTGTCCTACACCTGGGGCAATGTCGGGCGAGGACCGCCCAACAGGAAGATCATTGTTGAAACGTCCGACGGCCAACGAGACCTGAGGATCTACGAGCCGCTCGAAACAGCACTCCTTAGCCTGGTCAATGGCGGGACCGCAGAGCTTCCGCTCTTCACCGATCAGATATGCATAAACCAGGCCGACGACGACGAGAAGGCGAGCCAGGTGAAGTTGATGGGCGACATCTACACCAAGTGCGAGCGCGTCATCGTCTGGCTGGGCCCCGCAACGCGGCACTCGGACGAGTATTTCACTTTTACCTCGGACATATGCAGCGAGGGTGTCCTAAGCCGTGTCACGGGCCCGAATGCCGGCCACTTCCGGGAGGTCTTCGGCGCCGTCGTGGATTCGACCGTCGATGTCGGTGGTGTTGTACGCGAGGATCGGGACGATATGCTGCGGCTCGTCCGGCTCTACGGCCATCATTATCCGATTCGCGGCGCCGTTGACGTGCTCGGGCGCCCTTGGTTCAACCGCCTCTGGATTATTCAGGAGGTCTGCCTTGCGCCACGGGTTGTGTTCGCCTGCGGTAGTCACTCGCTGTGCTTTGACTGTTTCCGCGCCGGCATGCTTTTCTATACCATTTGGAATAAGGTAAGTGAGGAGTCTCTTGTTCTTAGTCGGAGGTCCCTCGAAACTTACCGCTCGTGAGCTAACGCCCTCGCAGTATGCCTGCATCCCTTTTTGAATGCTATCTTCACCAACTCTCCTTGCTCGAATACGGAAAGCTCGGGCATATTGAGCCCAGGCTTACGCGAAGTAACGTTAACCTTTTGTTAGCTATTGGCTCCACAACTTGAATCCATCAATATCCGAAAAGGAGGCGCATCTACGGAACCGTATCTTTACTCTCAACCAGCCATTCGTCCGTATCTTCCAGCAACGCAAGGCCATCCACCAAGAGTCGTCATTTATGTCGCTTTATGATTTAGTCATCAAGTATAGCGTCAACGAAGACGGGATCAAGGTAGGTGCCAAACTGTCAGAAGACCGAATCTTCGGTCTTTTGGGTCTGGCCAGACCCGATGAGATCAAGGGCGACACGGATGTGGACTACAACAATCTCAGAAATGCGTACACGAGGTTCGCGGCCTTAGCCGCCAGGCACAACCTAGATGTTCTCTTGTTCTCCCAGAAGTCTAAGGTATACGGCGACCTACCAGCTTGGGTCCCCGACTGGTCTATGACCTGTCTAAGGACGCCATACGGCTACTCGAATTTGACGACGCCGATTTTCTCCGCGGGTGGAAGCACCATCAGTCAACCGCCCGTTGCCGACGTAGCACAGGGTAGGCTCACTGTTCAGGGGTTTTCCGTCGACCGAGTAAATCGAGTAGGGGTACACGGGATCCAGCGAGATGCGACGAACAATTCTATACAGGAGATAGATTACCATTCAGTCGTAAGATTCTTCGACGAAATCAACGAATTCTTGGGTTTGGCACGGAAGACAGAAGGGTCTCGCCTTCAAGATGCATCAGACCAGCAGCTCCGCGATGAAGTTGCTATCCGCCTAACAGACGGTGGCTTGTCGACCAGGCAGTTCCCGAATAATTTCGATCCTACTACCGCGCTAGAAATGTTAGGGAAGATTCACCATCATGTCTACCGTCAAGGCCAGGTGCAGCTCAACGCCGAGCTCAAACGACAGTCATACAGCATCACCCGTATTATCCGGACGATCGGGATTGTGCCATGGTACTGGGTTCCGGCCAGCGAGGTCGACGTCCTGCGATTGTGCGCCACGGACCCCATCAGAGCGGCGCGGAAATGGGTTGACGGCGCGTGCGACTTCGTAACCGACATGGTAGGTATCATTCGCGCTTCTTCGGCTATGCAGTTGGCGGCTTGGTTCCAGCGCATGAAGCGGCGATACTACAACAACATCGACCTCGCCATGGCCAATCGCGAGGAGGTCTTCAGGCGCGTTGGGCTCGACCACGAGCTTTCGGGTACCCGCGAATGGAAGCTCTACACGAGCAATCTGTACAAGACCTTTGGAAGGAGGCTATTCTTGACGGAACGGGGCTACGTGGGGCTGGGTCCAGAGCACATGGAGAAGGGGGATGCCGTTGTTGTGCTACTTGGGAGCAGTGTGCCACATATTCTGAGACCCGACGGAGATGCCGTGGTGGGATCTTCACAGACGAACGTGGGTCAGGAAGGTAAGGTATCGAGCGTAGAACCACGATGGCTGTACGTGGGCGAGGCATATTGTGACGGCATTATGGATGGTGAGCTTTTGAGAGAAGAAGAACGGCCTGACTGTGCTCAGTTCCATATGTTCTGATACCAAGTCGGGGTATTTGTATCATAGGTAGGGTGAGAGAGGAATTGGGCGCATGGTAAAACACCACCTGCGGGGATTAATCGCACCACCTCTAATTTGTCCCGATCGGAGAGTGTGCGAAGCACTTACGCAATTAGCTGAAGACAACAACGCAACTGACATCCCCTATATCTGACAGTAATTCCCTTCTGCACCCTTTTCCAGTAGCAGTATCGCCATCGCCTCATGTCCGTTCTCTACGGCCCACCGTAACGACTCTGGATCTGGTTGAACACCCTTTTCCAGCAGCAGCTTTACTGTCGCCTCATGTCCGTTCTTTGTGGCCCGCCATAACGAATCTTGATCCGGTTGAACACCCTTTTCCAGCAGCAGCTTTACTATCGCCTTATATCCGTTCTCTGTGGCCCGCCATAACTAATCTTGATCCGGTTGAACACCCTTTTCCAGCAGCAGCTTCACTATTGCCTCATGTCCCTTTTTTGCGGCCTGCCATAACGAATCCTGATCTGGTTGAACACCTTTTTCCAGCAGCAGCTTCACTATCGCCTCATGTCCGTTTTCTGCGGCGTACCGTAACAACTCTGGATCTGGCTGAGCACCTTTTTCCAGCAGCAGCTTCACTATCGCCTTATGTCCGTTTTCTGCGGCGTACCGTAACGATATTGGATCTGGCTGAATACTCTTTTCCAGCAACAGCTTTACTGTCGCCTTATATCCGTTCTCTGCGGCCCACAGTAACAACTGTGGATCTAGCTGAACACCCTTTTCTAGCAATAGCTTCACTATCGCCTCATGTCCGTTCTCTGCGGCCGACCGTAGCGACTCTGGATCTAGTTGAGCACCCTTCTCCAGCAGCAGCCTTACCACAATTTCGTTTCCGCTATCTATAGCCTTTGATAACAGTGACCGACTTTTATGTGTCTGGCGCCCTTGGCGGACACATATACTTTTTTCTTGATATTTTGAATGGCTTAAATCTTTTCCACTGATAACCTCCAATCTACTACTCTTTGTTCTCACGAAGCACTCGTTAGTTTCTGACATAGCCCTCACGTAGATTCCAACCAATTTTCCGTTTTCCCCTTCCACCATACAAGGAAGGATGATAAGCGCAACCGGTTGAGAAGGAATTCTACCGATACCCATAAAGCGGACCTTCAGATGAATTCCTTTGTTATTCAGAGTTATGGCTCCGCTTAGAGTGCTGGAAGAATTAAGTGGGATGATCTTGCTAGACTGGCCGAATGCCGCTGGAGAAGTTGCTAGAAGGCCGCCGCGGCTATCAGATGACTCCCAAGCGAAGAGACTATGATCATCTGAGGCTTTCATAATTTCTTCTTGGAGCCTAAGGAAAGCTCTCTCGCCTTCTCCGTACAGCATGGGCATATTGACCCCAAATATCCCCATTAAGCAATAGGCGACGTCTTCAGGCCTGGTTGTTTCCCTCTTCGAAGCCCATGACATTCTTTGTGCGACACTGGCACATTCGAGGTCGCCTCCTTGGAGGATAGCGTCCGGTATACCGGTGATCTCCGATATGGTCCATCGTAGGCTTGACTTTGTGCCGATTTCATGCCATGTACGGTCAAGAAATATAACCATTGAAGGCGCGATGAGCTCTTGCAGAGTCCATCCTCTGGTAAACCATTTGCTCTTTTCCAGTTCCGCGCTTATAGCCCTGATTTGACCATCAACGGTGTTGGACGACACGTCGGCAAGATATGCATAGCACATTCCGGATTCTTGGTACCAGCGGTACATGGAATTGATCGCTTCGGACAGCTCCGCGCTGCTCGTCTTATCAATGCAGCAAGTGTCTATCCAAACATAATCGAATCCGTGGGCCGCAGCAATGGACCGAGTCTGTCTGACCTTCTCATATCTTGGCCCTTCGCCTGTACCGCCGCGTTCGATATCTTGCAAGCTAATTTCATTTATCCCCCACGTATGTGAAAGGATCGCATACAGTGGAGTATTGTTGCCTCCAAATTCTTCAAATTCGAGTTTAGTTGTTTTAGTTTTAAGTAGACGCATTTTCAATTGCCTACCCCGGTTTCAAGATTGCGATAATAGCTTTGCAAGGAAGAGATAGCCGGTTGTGTGAGGGAGCTGTTGCTGTGGAAAAGCAAAAGTTGCATTAACACCTAACTGCGTCTGAAAAACGCTGGTGAAGCCCACGCCATCTACCCCTCACCCATCAAATATTAAGGGACGTGCTATAGCGTAATCAACCTCCTGACACGTGAATTGTTGAAAAATTCTTAATTTCAGCTTCGTTCCTCAAGACTCTTTTGCGCATATCTCTTGCGGCTTGCGTTACCTGTTTTTATTCCGGCTAAAGACACCAGTTACTCCAGTTTTGCCAGCAAACGTAACGGGGGCGGATTTAAGTTTCCATAATATCACGTGATGACTACAGAGAGAGGACGCGATGCCTTGCTGCCTGATCCGATTGGCGGCAAATGGGGATTCTGGCGAAAACCTTATCCGGGTCACGGGATAAGGTACCTACTGAGGTACAACGTGTAGATAAAAAATTCAAATACACAGTAAGGGGTCAAATTAATCCGGCCCAAGTTGAAAATCGCACCAAAAACAGCGATTTTGGTACTTTTTCAATCAGCCATAACTTTGCAAAGAAGAATTTTAAAAATAAGCGAATTAAATTATTTTATAGATAATTACAAACGTCTTAGGGTTTACTTAAACGGAATTGTAAAATCTTTTAAAGTTGAACGCAAGTTTGAGTGGAGATCTTTTGTTCCCCATACAAATCTGGTCCATTTTGTATGGGAACCAAGGATTTTTAACGATCTTATACGAATAGCTTAATGTAACTTTTGCAGTTTAGAAGATTTTACAATTCCGTTTAAGTAAACCCTAAGCCGTTTGTAATTATCTATAAAATAATTTAATTCGCTTATTTTTAAAATTCTTCTTTGCAAAGTTATGGCTGATTGAAAAAGTACCAAAATCGCTGTTTTTGGTGCGATTTTCAACTTGGGCCGGATTAATTTGACCCCTTCCTGTACGTACTATTTCTGGCATGTCCTTGCGTATGGGTTTTTGAAAGACTATGGGCAAATCCCCCTGTATACCACACTACATTACAATTGCCTCATGGTTCAGCACCCCCCGGCCCCCCGCGAGGGGGAATAACCTTAAGTGACGCTGCGACGACAGCGTCGACCCAGAAAGTAGCACTGAAAGTCTAAGTAGCGACCCCCCAGAGTACCTGGAATGACAAAGACGTAAAAGGTCAGCGCCAAATACGGATAGATTACATACCTCAGTCCCATGCCTCGCTCCGATTCCGAGTGGTTGCCGACAAGCTTCGACCCTGATGAACCTTATGCCCGCTGACTATGATAAAGTTAGCAATGACTTTCTGACTGATTGAAAGTTATAGCGAACATTTCACCATGATATCCCTATATGCCATTTACCCCGCCGCCTAGGCCGTGTCTGGGCAGAGTAGGAGAGCTTGCACGTCAGAGAAAAGGCTGGAGTGTTACAGCATTATGGTTGTACTAAGCGCTCTATCGCGTAGTCCGCTTCTGCTATCGTCGATTCAGAGCGTACCAAGTGCCAAGTGTCCTTCTTTACCCAGCTCGCAGAAAGACTGATGTGAACGGCCTGCTCAGCGATCACGAGCTGCCCGTGAGACGGATCTTCTATGCCGAGAAAGGAGCCCGGCGGCGCCCCCCCCCCCCCGGCGCGAGAGAGACAAAGAGCACAACAGCTCTTCTGGTGGACTTGATTGATGTAGCTGATACTCTCGGCACCGACTACCCGGTCGAACCCCCTCTTCCAAGAGCGCAACCGGAGATGGCCGTGAGACATTTTGGTGTCGGCTCGGTGCAACCTTTATGTCCCTCCTAGCTTTCGAATTCGTAAGTCCAATTGTCATTCCTGGAGTCCCCTTTCCAGAAAGGACCGAATGGAATCGCTCAGATAATTGAAATGCCTGAGTGCTCTTTGATGCACGCCAGTGTGTCAAAACTGTTGAGCAAGTATCGTCGCTCACTAGCGATCTAGCTTGCGTTAGGGTATTGATGCAGTATCTATCTATACGACTACTACAAGAGAAAAAGAGGCACCATGAGTTGATGGCTCGGCAAAGGGCATTGTCGCCGTTTGACCCGCGTAAATTGACCCGGATGTGGAGACGGATGCCGTGTGCCGTTCTCTTGACACTGGACCCTTCGACTACGTGTCACGAGTGGACAACTCGGAGCGGGTGTACAGGGTCCACAGGGGAGCCGTCGGATCCGCCCAAGGTGATATGCCAGCTGTGAGACCCTCACGAAAGTTTCACCATGCGAAGTAGTCGTCTCCCAGAACAAGTCGAGACCAACGGCGCCGTGCCATTTGCGGAGCTAAATATGGGGTCTTGGATAGCCCACACCGGCGGTGTGGACGACAAAAAGAATAGCACTGCCTAGCTAGGCGGTCAACGCGAAGCTGCCGAAGCTGCCGTCCATCACGATGTCTGCGTATATGCGACGAGGGGCTCTGAGAGGATACCTTCACCCACCTAAGGAAGTAATGAGGGTATAACGTACAATCAGCATTAACGGTCTGCAAGGATCCAGCTGGACCAGGCTCGCTGCTCCGCGTTGATACAACAATGAGGCAACCGGCCCAGCCTTAAGCTTCAACGAGGATTATGGAACATCGCATCATGTGGGAACACAACATTCCCCCCCACACGAGATGGAAACATTCCATGAGGGGCTCGAGATGATGCTCCGCTCCGGTTGAGGTTCTTAAAGTCGATGTCGGGCACCATCGTCCTCGGGAACCAAAAGCCCAGAGAGCCCTGACCAAAGATCCCTCCGGAAACACGAAAGTTCAGCTTCACCAGAAAGAAACCCAGCTTCTAAAGACACTATGTCGTTCCACATGTCCGCCGAAGGCATCAACGTTGATGGCCACATCCTCAGGGCCCAGCTCCGCAACGAGGACGGCAACAACGTCGAGGCTGAGATCAACCTGGACGAATACGTCGGTAACAACAACGGTACGCCCTCACGTCTCCCACCCCATCCGGTGAACCTGTTGTTCCCGGGCATACCTGGCTGACATATCTCTTCCCCGCAGGTCGCTTCGAATGGGGCGGAAACGGTACGCTGCTAATTGCGACACCCGGCATCCCGGCATACCGAGCGGTCTTTTTCTGACGTGGCCTATATTGTAGGATTCTCCCAGACTGCCGAGGACATACACTTCTCAATCGAGGGCGACGCCCAAGTTCCCGTCCTCCGCGCCCGCCTCCAGAACCTCGAAGGCGAATACGTCAACGCCGACCTCAACCTCGCCGAGAGGTTCAGCAACGACAACGGTCGCTTCATCTTCAGTAAGTGGTGACCTAAACCCTCCTACCCCTGATGATCCGCTGCCATACTCTTCTACTGCGCTGTCCACTTCGAGGTTACGGGTCGTGCCCTCAGGACCTCGATCGCGTCTTCTTCCCTACCTTTCCAGCATGACAGTCGCATTTCCTTTTCCATTGAATAGTGGTAGCTACGAGATATGCTAACAGCAAGTCGCAGCGTAAACTGTCTCCAGGACCGTGGGGGCTTCTCTGCTTTAATAGCCACATCACCAACTCCTACACGGCTACCTAGAACGGCACCTCAGGACTGCGAGCCGCGCAACGTAAAGGTTCGGCATTGGGTAGTGTTAGGGTCATGATTAATATACAGCATGTCAAATCACAAATAAGGAGACTATGCTAGCCTGTGAAGGTGGTACAATGAAAGTAGTCCAAGGATAGGTAAGCCATCAACCTAGGACCCCTGAAAAGAAAGGGAAATGCATAAAAAGGGGTAGCTTTAGAATAGAAAGCTGCGTATTCGTTCTTCGCTCATCGATGTTGTTAAGCTTGTTCTAGACTACGTCAAACAGTAATCAGGGGTTATTATGACTCCAGGGACGTATAATACAGTTACTTCTACCATTTTTTATCTTTCAGTTTATATTAACTCGTGCTGAAGTAAGCATTGCTCAAAGTTGTGCGAATTAGGAGAGCCGATTGTCGGAGAATTTGCTCTCAAAGTTGTGGAACGTCACCGGATTGAATCACTCGCAATTAAATGTAGCGTTGAGAGGCCGGGCTTGGATATGATGGTTTTTAGAGGCTGGGATAGTCCCCGCGTGGAATATTTTTCCACGGAATCAGGGAACGAGGTAGGGCTCTGTCTTATCGGTCTTGGTCAGGTGACGACGATCACGGTCAGTGGTACCTCCAGGAGCTTGATGCTTTACTTTCTTTCACTATCAAGTATCTCTGACCAACTTCCATTAGTCAGAGGAGGAGCCATGCGCTTCCTCGTCGATAGTGCCGAATAGCATACCCCCCCAGTCCAGTCCTTGCTACTCCCTCCTCATCTCCACCCACACAAAAGAGACATATCACGGTCATTATATTATATAAGCATTAAGACAAAAACGCTTCCACTACACTCACTACGCGAAAAGCACGCATTCAACCCAGCCGACCCAGGCGCTCGTCCATCGAGGACGGCGCCTCTGAGCCGCTCGGCATGTACGCAGTGCTCCCGGGCGCGTACCTGAACCCGTCCGCCACGAAGTGCGGATCGCTCGGCCCCTCTTCGTACGGCGGTAGCGTCTCGTCGGACGACGCGTACTCCGGGGGGCACGACGAGACAGAGATGGGGCTCGACGGCTCGGCGCCGCCGCGGGGGCGGCTGTAGATGTCGTAGCGGTAGGTACTCGTCAAGGCCGGCAGCCGGCTCCGCGCGGCCGATGCTGACACTCTGCTGCGACGGCCCTCCTCGGCCGCCACCAGGTCGCCCACAAGGCCGGCCACCGCGCGGAACTGCGCGAGCTCCTGCTCCATCGTAGTTGACAGGTCGCTTCCGTCGCTTCCATCGCTCTCGTCGCCTGAGTCGCCTGGGTCGCCTGGGTCGCTGGAGGGGGGCGCGTGGCGCTGCTCCGGCTTGTCTTCTGCTGTGGTAGGGGTTTCTGTGTGCGGTTGATGATGGGGGCGTGGCGGCTGGCGCGGCAGCGCCGCCTCATTCTCCTCGTCCCCGGGGCTGCGGCCCCAACGCTGCTGCCGCCATTGTTGCATGCGTTCGTGGAGTTGTCGGGCCAAACGCCGGACCACGGCATTGAGGGCGATTCGTCGCGTCGCTCGCTTCTCGCTGCATCTCCGGCGGGCTTCAAGCCGGGCGTGCCACCTCTCTCGGGTCGAAGCGAAGCATCGCGTGTGTAGGGCGCTGATTAGAAGACATAGGACTACCACACCGGCGAGGAGGCCGATCGCGAGTTTGGTATCGACGAGGCTGTGTTTATCCTGTCATGCGTTAGGAGATATTATGTAATGCGTGGTTCGACAACGTTACCAGTCCATCTGATGGTGGTGACCCAGCAAGGAACGCTTTCTCGCGGCCAGGAGTTGGCGGCGGTGGGGTTGAAATACCCACGCCACCACTAGGGCCTTGCAATGGATGCTCCTGTTTGTCGGTATCGAAGATCCGCTAGATAGAGTTAGCATCATGACCGCTGATCTCAAAGGCCTGGTTAGGCTTACTGCGCCGAAGGTGGTGCCGGACACCTGACTTTCTTGAGGCTCGCCTTGCTGCTCGTCCACGGAAACATGAGACGCTCCGCCAGTCGAATGAGAGTCGTGTAGAGGGTGATCAGAGGATGCTTGCTCTAAGGAGGAAGTAAGGGTTTGTTTGCGATGTCCATGATGCCCTCGGAAAGAAGCATCATTCCTGTATGTGTAGACATTGTGTGCCATACCCTTGACGTTTTTCAACAGAGACTTGGCGACGCATTTCAAGCTATTACACTCTGCGACAGTACTTACGTCCCCGGCGGAGTTCCCGCGGGAGTTGAAGTTCTCGGATAAGTACTGCTCCTTGCGGGCGATCGCACGTTCGAGATCGAGCAGCCGTAGCTTCATCAGCTCTAACGCATGGAGTTCCTCTTCAAGATTCACCGACGTTGACCGATCTATAGAATCAACCTTATCGGAACCGGATTCGGGCACTCTAATTATGTACTGTGCCCCGTCGGCCACTGTGAACGATGTGATTGCGACTGGCGTAACCTGCCGGAACTGCGCTGCATATTCGACATCCTGGACCTTCTCATCGACCGTGAGGACGTTAAAGTTGAGGAGCTGTTCCTGATACTCATCATCTAGTTCGATGCAGGTGAAGTTCCACTTAGCGACGACGTTGTTGCCGCGCTCGGTGATGATGGATCCGGAACCGAGTCCACTTTCATCTTGATTCAGTGCCTGCCCGTCAAGGGTAATGTTGCCATATCCACAAGCGGCCTCAGACTCTAGGATATCGAGTCGGAAGAGCTGCACACAGAGCTTAGCCGGGCCGGGATATTTGAACTACGACGTCGGGATTACCAACAGTTTCCTGGGTTAATACATCGTCGACGAGCAGAGCATGCGATGTATCTGTCAAGAGGAGAAGCGGTTGTTAGGTTTCCTGTGATTGATCTCGGGCCCCAGGGCTTGGCAATGGGGGACTGAACCCACCCTGCTGTCTGAAAGGACGGGCCGCTGCCAGCACGGGCGCCGCGAGGATTACGGCAGCCTTGAACAGGCCACACATGATGAGCGTAGGCAAGCTGTCTGTGTAGGAAATAGAACTATAAGGTTGCTAATGGCAATCGATGAGGTAAGACAACTAAGCTTCGTCCCATGGGAGCGAGATCGATCTCGTGAAGAGGGAGGCAAAAGCTGCTGCCTAAACCATAAGGGAAACCTGTCAGGAACTTAAACAAGCTGCACAGCCGAATCTCACTCCTACAATAGTACGCCCGGAAGCGCTCCGCGGCTCAGCCCCCGAGAGATCTCGCACGAGAGTACCCACTTAGAGCAAACGCCTACCTGCACATGCGTAATACTCTTATCGTCCTGTATGTTCTTCAAGGAACATGAACTTTCTGATGTTTGGAGACGAAGATTAAAGACTGCTGCTGCTGCTGGTCCAGTTTAGCTTACCTGGTACTCCGGGGTAGGCAGCTGGTATGTAGCGGGAGCAGGGAATGAGGCCTAAGATCGACCAATGAGCACTGTTTTAGCTGATGACTTACGCTGACGCAGCTCGGAGTTGTTGTTGTCGAAGTGGGTGGACGCAACGATGTCCAATTCGGTTCAGTTATTGGATGATGACATTGTGAGGAAGCTCATACAAAGATTGAAGCTCATGCTAAAACGTGCCGCGGGTGATACATACCTCTTCCCATGATGAAATGGAAGCTGTTATGAACTGGAATATGCATTTGTAAGTTCCATATGACGATGTCTGTTGGTGACTGGAACCTCTGGCGTTAAGCAAATGACACAACGAGTTGATCCGGAAACTAAGAAGACAAAGTTTAACTTGTGGCTGGTTAGTCAGCCACTTTCCCCATAATGTGGCTTGACCGCCCCTCCAAAATCTCCGGCCCGCATTACGGGGTACAGCGGCTCGAGGTCAGCCTTGGCCAGCAGTGAACGAATGCTATGCTCATCTGAAGCTTCCTACAGAGCCAGCAACTTTGGGCGTATTGTTTGCACCAACTTAACGACAAGCACCACAACGCCAACCAATTCCACTGATATACTCCCTACTCGTATTCTTCCTCCGCAGCATCATGGTAGGTGCTTCCTCTTTTAAACCTAGCAAGATCCCCGGCACTAATCCATAGGATCTCAGTTGCCTCTAGGCCTGCTGAACGCGGCCCAAGGCCACCCCATGCTGGTGGAGCTGAAGAACGGGGAAACACTCAACGGACACTTAATACAATGCGACACATGGATGAACCTTACGTTGAAGGAAGTTATTCAGACGAGTCCCGTACGCGCACGAATCGACTGCCCGGCTACGAGCCCGGTTGCTAACTCGGTTTCCAGGAAGCAGACAAGTTCGTTCGCTTGCCCGAGGTCTACGTCAAAGGAAACAATGTGAGTTCGGATAGCCCCTGGGGGTAATAGCGGTTCACGGGCGACTGATGGTGCGGTCTAGATCAAATACCTAAGAGTACCCGATGAGATCATCGATCTGGTGAAAGACCAACAGCAGAACCAGCAGGGCTCCTTCCGGGGCGGGCGCGGCGGCCATGGTCAAGGACGTGGCGACCACGGCGGAAGGGGAGGGGATAGAGGGGGGCGTGGAGGACGCGGTCAAGGCAGAGGGAGAGGCCGAGGCCGTGGTACTTGAGAAAGCCGCTATTGCGAAGATGTTGCGCCAATTGGGACTCCAGAAGGAGGTTCAAAGCCGAATGAGACGAGATCATCACGGCGGAGAAGGATCATATCCCTACCAATCATTGGATAGGGCTTATGCAAGGAAGCAGAGGACGTCAAAAGCTTCAGCAGATACCCCAGCACTTTATGTTAATTAGTGCGTGCACGCCTCTCACTTAGGGCGAGAGAGCGCGACCGACCAACGCGAAAGAAGGCTACGTCGGACGAATAAGCATGTCTATTCTCGTATTCATTTCCCTCTTGGTGGTCATGTGCAGAAGCCATACAGCATTTATATATAGACGAGTTTTGGAAAGTGTCTTTGGTCCCCCTCGTCGGGATGACGACCATGATGTCGATGTCACCTGGCGGCTGCTGTCGGCTGGTGTTTCGGCGTCCCGGGTAGATATAGATACTTGGTCTAACGTTAGATAGCCGATAAGAGCAAGAAGGTACGAGGTGCGAGGTACTGTGAATACGAATAAGCAAAAAGCTCCGGTTTCTCCAAAACCCATCAAAGTTGCGCTTCAAGTCAGTTATTCTGCATGCCAGGCAATTGCAAATGCCAGGGTCGCCCCTTGTGATTGATGGGCTCTGGCGATGTCTCTGTCCCTCAGCGGATGTTGCGACACTTTCGAGGGCGTTCAATCTCGCAAGAAACCCTGCGCGAAACTCAACCCTCATCCCGCATCTCAGCATACAGGCTCGAGGTCCGCCTCCCCAATGTCACAGAGCAATTCACACGCCGACGAAACGGGATCAGCATGGGACATCACCAAGCGATGACGGCTACGTCAAGAAGACCGACGGAGCGCGCGCACAGTACATCAAGCGGGTTGCGAAACGGTCTCCCTGGGTCCCAGAGCCGTTGTTCCATGGCCCGGACGCCTTAACCGAGCGGCTAGACACGGTTCCCACCCGGACTATATACGAGGCCCTGAGGGAGCTCCAAAACATCGAGGATTCGTACGGGTCGGTCGTGCGACTCGTGGAGTACCTAGTGGAAGAAAGGGGCGAGCAGCCTAATGAGCTTCTATACGAATGTCTTATTCGGGCTAATGTTGACCCAAAGCACGGCTCGGCCGAGGTTGCTGGTTCTCTGGTGAAGGAGATGATAGAGAAGGGGATACAGACGTCGCCTAGGATTTACCAGGCCCTGTTGGAGGTCGGCTACACCCCCCTTACCGCGACCGAGATCAGCGGGCAGACGCTGACATGATGACACAAGGTTACCGCCGTCCATCCAGACTACATCCTGCGGTCTTCAGCGCTTCGTGATATGAAGAACCGATGGTATTCGCCGAACCTCGACGGTCTTACGAGCATAATCGTTGGACTTCTAAGAGATGGACAATACGAGCTTGCGCTCGAGAAGTTGGAGGAGCTATACAAGAGCGCCGCCACTAATCCGCCGTGGCTATACCATATTTTTGTCTATGTCTTTGGCGAACTGGGATTCCATGACGAATCGTTCCAAATTCTACAACACCAGCTAAAGGTCTACGGCCCGAACCAGCCCATGATGACCTGGTTATTCCTGCTAGATGTTTATAGCAGGGATGCCTTCTATCCGGGCATCGCATATATCTGGGAGCGTATGGTGACGCCCGGATTGCTCAACCCGCCTGATGGTACTGCAGTAAACGTTCTCAACACCGCGTCGAGGCATGGGGATGCCCCGTTAGTCACGAGCGTGATGCGGTTGCTTACGGGCCGAGACCGGCGGCTTGATCTGCATCACTACGAAGCATTGATAGACGCCCATACGCTGCGCCACGAGGTCCGCAAGGCGTTCACCGTGCTGTGCATCATGCGCAGGGCCGGCCTGGCGCCGGACTCGTCGAGCACGCGATCCATCTACCGAATGCTCAGAGAGTCGCCGTCCGCGACCGACGAAGCGCTAAGTGTCCTGCAGGAACTGCGGCAGCAGTACCAGGTGCCGATCGCCGCGTTCAACGTCGTCCTCGAGGCGACGGTCCTCCACCACGGCTTCAAGAGGGCCTTCGACCTCTACCGCGCCGTGCGCCGCATCTGCGCCGACGACGGGCCCGACCTCAGGACGTTCCACGTCCTGCTCCGGCGCTGCGCGCTGCGCAAGTCGATGAACTTCCTGCTCGACGAGATGCAGACCTTTGGGGTGCGCCCCGACCGCGAGGCGTACGACCAGCTCATCCGCATCTGCGCTCTGCAGGACGACTACGAGCCCGCCTTCAAGTACCTCGAGAGGATGACGCGGTCGAGCGGTGGCAGCGTCGGCGAGGCCGCGGCGGCCGGCTCGGGCTGGTGGATGAGCAGGGCCTCGGCGCTCGCGCTCGCCAGGTGCTGCGTCCATGCCCAGGACGCCAGGGTCCGGTTCATCATGGACGAGTGCCGACGCCGCGGCATGTCTATCGACGCCGACGTCCGGAGGCTCGTTGAGAGAGCCCAGAAGGAGAAGCAGCAGCAGCAGCAGCAGGATGAGCAGGAGGGGGGAAAGGAGGAGGAGGTGACTCCGCGTGTGCAAGAGCCGAGCGCGCTTTCCCGGCTCGTTGCGGCCATGTCGAGTTAGGTGGTTTGCGAGCGTAGCTTACTACGTAGGTAGATGGACGATTGGAATAACGAATGAATCGGGACTACGCTTGAGGTAATAGAAGTCGGCTTAGCTGTGTAATCGATCGATGATGATGCCGGAGATTTTCTTGCCTCAGCCTACAGGTTTCCGGGAGATGACATGATAAGCTAAGTACTTACTACGTAGCCTTTGGTCCGTCGACAGATTGGTTGGATAGCTCGAGACCGGAACTTTGTCAGCTTGTTATTTCTGAGGACAACTGAGCTCGAGGTCTCTGGGACGCTTTCTACGGACTTTCATGACCATGGCTGCGGGGTAGAGTCTAGAGACTTCCCGTGTTGCTGGATGACTGCGTTGTGATCTGCTGCCCTGCGCCGGTTGTTGTGCGCTAGCAATGGTTTGATATTCGGTGATAATCAGTGACCAGCAACTAACTGTCGCCAGTTAAGCAAGTTGTCGATCTACGATGTCCTCCGACGTTCCGGGGGGCTGATGCCTACGTGCTATACTCGCCTGCCTGGTACACATGAGATGCCACCCGTAGCCACCCCGATATTCTGCAGCTTGGTTCGTCGCTTTGGATCTGCGGGCTCTGTGATATGATGTGTGTCGAGCGAGGGTGCGGTCAAGACTTCTACCACGGATATTGAAATTTAACGGAACTGGAACTGCAATTGTTTTCATCTCCCTGAATAGACGAGGCTGGTGAGGTAAGGCAAGAGGTGTCCTGCCAGGCCCGCGATTCTGTGCAACGTGGAAATCCTTCCCTCTCTGGCAAAAAGCCTGGGGAGCAGACGGACATTTACACAGTTACGAGGACCTTGCGACAGAACAAAGAGGGAACTTGACGAGTCTTGTAACTGTCCAATCGGACACGGGTTTGAAGATCCTTTTGATTATGGCCTCGGGACCTCCGCTGGGAGGTCTGCGTTTCTTGTTGCGGTCGTCCTCCATCTCTCAGAATGAGATTTTTCAAGAAGCACAAGACGGCCAGCTCTTTCTCTAGAGAATGCCCGAGCATTTGTGAACGTGTCATCGGAGTAGGCGTTTCCTCAGAAGCGAATTTGCGCGCCGAGATACCACTCGACGACCCGAGAGTAGCTTCTAGACCATCAACCTCTGTGCCGAGACGTGAAAAAAGAAAACATTCAGGCTTCGACGACGTACATGAAGACGTCTCCGACGGGGACTTAAATAATGCTTAATTCCTCCGGGCAGGGGCTACTGTTAGGTGCTGTATCTATCTCACCAGACGGCCGGCGAACCGACCTGCCCTTGGTACCGATTGATTATTGTTACGGACCACCAGTTAAACGCACATGGCAGCTCCGCTAGGAGAGAGTACAGGTCGTCGTTCACCTGGATAACAGCCATTCGATTGGTTCTGGGGGAGCCGGCGGCCGTTCCTGAACTCCAACGACCGGAGCCTGTCACTTAAATCTGCCCGTCGACGGCGCTTCTGTGCGGGATTTGCCGAGCCAACTGAAACTTTCAAGATCCCGGGCAGAGCGATTCCCGGACACGACCCCGAACGGATTCACATGCATAACCGCCTGCGATTCCGAGCAGGATGCTGCCGAAGATGTCAGAGACGGCGGAGCGCAAGCCCTCGTGCCATTCCGAAGTCGGCGGTTGAAGGGAACGGTTAACTGCCCGCGTACCTGATATCACTGGTGCCTACCAGATCTAAGTTGGTACACCACTTAAAGAGCAGAAAATATTCCCGGCCTACTCTACACAACATCATGCTACACACATTGCCTACTTAGACACATAAAGGGGGGCCATGGTATGCTTCGGCTAGAGGATTTTCCGAGTGCCATCCGTGGGCAGCTGCCCATGTGGTTGAATGACTCAACTCGGGTAATGGAATTTTGAATTTCGCTGTAGTCGAGGAAAGGTTGCTAATAAAGGGGGGGTTGATAGGGGATGGGCCCTGGCCTAAATTGTTGCATGCACAATTTAAGGACATTCCCCACATTCCAAGCTAAGGACACGCCCCAATTACGGTGACAATGCCATGACAAGCCTACGAGGTCTAAATACAGTACGTAGCATCACGAGTCGTTTTCGCTTGACCCTGTCTGTCTGTCTATTGATCCCAACTGCGCGTCGCGATTGGGCAGACTCTTCGCTACCCCAGAGAGAGAAGAAATGTATTTAGAGATCGACAAAGACCGTTTCTGTTTCAATATGGCAAGATTCGAATTAACACTATCCACTATGCTTGCTGGGATGATCTAACATGCTAGTGAGGTGAGGAAACCAAGGGATCTCACTACCTAGGAAAATGCATTAACTGCATGATAATCAAACCTTTGAACCGCGAGAGTGGCATTACTTTGAGATCGAGAGGACAGTGAAGCGTCTGAGGTATCTGAAGAGTGCATGTCATTGTTATGAGGAAAAAAGAAAGCTGACCCATAAAAAAGTGAAATTACGAGGTGCAGAGAAGCTTGCAGGGCGGGAGGGAGCTCGGGCCCCACCAATGCAGTGTATCAGCTTCCTGAAGCCAATCAGATAGCCGAATCCCGGTATACGGACCCTGTCTTGGAGTTTCCCGTATGTCGCTGGCCCCGGTCACACGATGCCACCCACGCAGTCCGGCAGCCACAATGACAGGATGGCTGGATGTGGAAAAGCCAGAGAGATCAAGGGCGGGTGGCTCGAGGGTCCACTGCCGAGAGTGCCAGAACTGCCAGTCAGAAATGGGGTAAGCGTGTCATTGAACCCCTTTTGAGGAAATAGCACTGGCAGAAAAATTATTAAAATTTGCGAGGACAAGAGCTTCAGGCATTGGAGGAGGAGCTAGGGACCGGGACGCGTGCGAATGCATACCAGACCTATGGCACCTTTTAACCCAACTCTAGGCTCGTCTCGGGCTGCGCTACATACGCTTCGTGTTTCGTAATACACCAGTTACTTGCCAGGACACCGGAGGCCAGGAAGAAAGAAAGAAAAAGAAGGAAGACGAGGTTAGTCGCATTACTTCGTGCACAGAGGGACTGCACTGTAACCTCTCTCCCTTCCTCGCGCCGCTAAGCCCTGCTTGGAAACTTGTCTGCATACGGCTATAGTGGTAGTAGTAGTCGCCTGATTTTCATTTCCAACACTCCCCCGATTTCTACCTACCTCCTTAGGTACAACACACCATTCACGTCTACATACATACCCTATCCGCCTGTAATTCTTCATCCCTCTCCCTTCCGCCTTCAGAACGACACATCATCAACCAACCAGTGGTCTTCTTCGCCCTGCAACATCCACGCCCCCTGGACCTCTTCCTTTCTACCTTTCATTTTTCGTATTTTTGAGATCTGACATTCTCTAAAACATCATAAATCTAATTGTACCAAGGCCGCGTTTCCCACACAATATTCACTCGCTCTATCCCATTCGACCCCTGAAAGGCAAATTCAGACTCGTAACAAGTCGCGACTTCATTCTATCAGGGCTTGTAGAAGCTTCCGGTTTAGGTGCGTATGCGACGATATGATTTCCTATTTGAGATTCGCTTAACAATGGGGATGCCGCGTTCTTCTTTCAATCATACCTTGGACGCTCTCAACTTCCTGTGTGTTATTCTGTGTAGCCCTTCTTGCCGGAAAGTGATTCAATGGGCCAGCTAGAGTAACTCGGGCTCTGTACAAAGAGTTGATCTCTTCGTGCCTGCGCTTCGCACTCTACTTCTACCTTGGCCTGATGCCTTCTTCCTATTGTTTACGAGTCCATGTTTTATGACCGTCCTGATTGCAATCTATCGAGACTGACCTTTCTTCGCCTCAGAATCTGCGCTTTCTTCTTCGATATCTCTGAATAGCATCATATATCGACTTTTTCGATATGGGTAAGCACCTTCTCCCTCGATTAACGCCGCGTACCCTGCGAAGGAGCGTCATTGCAAGAGTGTGTCCCCAAGTCCATCTCGCCGTCGCTGCTGCCCCGAACCAGCCATTCGACGTATTGCCACTTCCATTGGCCAACGGACCTCCCTGACCAACGTCTTCTCGCCTCGGATTCCTCGCACACTCACTCGTTTCACCAATACCTCCATTTCGATCACCCGCTGTCTCATCCACACTCGCTCCTTTTTGGTTGATGTATCACTTCTTGGGTCTTCACCTGTATTGGTTCTTTGGAACGCTCGGCCATCGTTAGGAACAGTCGTCTCCCTCCGACCTAGACAGTAAAAACAAAAACAGCCAAAAGCAGTCGCCATGCCAGCTTTCCTCAACAATCATGCCAAGGCACGGACTCGCAGTGTTCAACTGGACCGCGGTCCTTCCTCTGTTGCCAGGCATGGACGTTCTGTTCACGCTGGCTTCAGCCCTTTCCCCCATGCCAGGACCAGTCTCTTGCCCGATCAAGAAAACCAGGTTCATTCGGTCCGCTATTATGGCAGTATGCTAAACGTCGATGCTCCTAAACTTCTTCCGTTGAAGCCGATGGCATACGAAGAATTTTACGATCACGGTTCCTTCGCAGCTCATGGTACAATCCTGTGTTGGACACACTCTTGCAATTCGCACCTTAGCATATATTAGCGACGTTTGTGCCCTTCCTTGACCTGTTTTACTGACGATCTGAATTATAGCTACCACCGGTATGTCGGCTCAGGGCGGACCCAGGTTAGCGTCACCTGATATACCGACTTCTGACCTTATGCCAGCAGCCCCAATGTCGGTCGTCACTCCGACTGCGGTGCCTACCTCTACCGTCAATGACAACAAGAACATTGTCCGTAGGAAGTTGACCGGTTATGTCGGCTTTGCCAACCTTCCGAACCAATGGCACCGCAAGAGCGTCCGTAAGGGCTTCAACTTCAATGTCATGGTCGTTGGTACGTTTTCCGCGAGTCTTTCTCTCGCTAAGATTATAGTGGTGCTAATCGGTGTTCAGGCGAATCTGGTTTGGGTAAATCAACATTGGTCAACACTCTTTTCAACACCTCGCTGTACCCTCCCAAGGACCGCAAGGGACCTAGCCTTGACATAATACCCAAGACCGTCTCCATTCAGTCGATCAGCGCAGACATCGAGGAAGCCGGTGTCCGCCTCCGTCTGACCGTTGTTGATACCCCTGGCTTCGGAGACTTCGTGAACAATGATGAGTCGTGGAGGCCCATCGTCGACAACATTGAGCAGCGCTACGACGCTTATCTGGATGCGGAGAATAAGGTCAACCGTATGAATATTGTTGACAACCGCATTCATGCCTGCGTCTTCTTCATCCAGCCCACTGGCCACTCCTTGAAGCCTCTGGATATCGAGGTCATGCGCCGCCTTCACAACAAGGTTAACTTGATCCCTGTTATTGCCAAGGCTGACACCCTGACGGACGAAGAGATTAGCAGCTTCAAGTCTCGTGTATGTATTTCCTTGTATTTTTAGGTTCGGTGATGCTGACTCGAGATGATAGATCCTGGCGGATATCAAGTACCATGGTATCCAGATCTTCGAGGGTCCCCGCTACGAACTTGACGACGAGGAGACCATCGCCGAGAACAACGAGATTATGTCTAAGGTCCCATTCGCTGTTGTCGGCGCCAATAACGAGGTCACGAACGCTGATGGTCGGAAAGTCCGTGGCCGCAGCTACCCATGGGGCATCATTGAGGTCGATAATGAAGAGCACTGCGATTTCGTCAAGCTCCGCCAGATGCTCATCCGGACACACATGGAGGAGCTCAAGGAGCACACCAACAACACTCTGTACGAGAACTACCGTACGGACAAGCTCACAGCTATGGGCGTCGCTCAGGACCCCAGCGTCTTCAAGGAGGTCAACCCCGCCGTCAAGCAAGAGGAAGAGCGTGCCCTGCACGAGCAGAAGCTCGCCAAGATGGAGGCCGAGATGAAGATGGTCTTCCAGCAGAAGGTAGCCGAGAAGGAGAGCAAGTTGAAACAGAGCGAAGAAGAGCTGTACGCCCGTCACCGGGAGATGAAGGAACAGCTGGAACGGCAACGGCTAGAGCTCGAGGAGAAGAAGGCCAGAATCGAGAGCGGCCGGCCGATAGAGAAAGAAGGCAAGCGCAAGGGTTTCTCCCTACGCTAAGACGACGTTTTCTTTTTCTGAGCTACGACCTATGTCCGAGCCTTCATGATTCCCCCTACCGTACGAGCCTGCTACTTTCGATTCTTTCTCTCTATTCACAGTCTGTCCTTTTAATTGCTCATCTCATAATATGCCTCATGAATCTGTGTTCACGATTTCCCTATGAACACTTCCTTTCCGGTCAGTGGTACAACAGCATAAACGATAGTCGTCAGACAGACCAAGATGGGCATCCGGGAAACCATCTTCTGGTCCCGGACGCCGCCTTGTCTGGCTTCCTGCACCCGGAGCTTCGTTGGTTGTTGAGGGTTTAGACAAGCAGCATTCCATTCCCTCCACACATTCCGTTAGCGTTGCCTAACTTGATCCATTCCGTTATTCGAAATACCATTTGATATTTGGAAGACGGCAGGCAGGCATGAGTTGGGACAATAGGCACCAAGAGGCAGTGTTCACTCCATCTTCCCCGGCCGGTCAGCATATTTCCCCAACCCGGGCATAATCTTTACGACAATACGGCCATCCTTCGTCTCCTCGGGCGCGCTGTCCCATTATTCCCTTTACGATTACGCATACTTCTATGTTCGGCTCCCCTCTATAGAAAGCCTGGACTGGGCCGGGGACATGATGGGTTCGGCGTGATCGTGGGTGGACTGGAGGAGTGAATGTGTCATACCAGGATGCTTTTCTCGTTCGGCAACTACTAGATGTCTGTATTTTAGGGAGGGGTTCAGGACTTTCTATCCTCGCAAAGATGGTCCTGTATCCTTCCCCCCACAGGTCTCGCTGGCCTGGGCCATGAACGTAGGGGGAACAGCTACACACCCCCTTACACACGTCTCGCCACGCACTAGTGGCTCGCCTCTCATGTTTCTTTATGTCGCGAAACAAAGCACCTGGCAGCTTGTCAATTTCCTTGTCCGTCTCTCGTAGTTTTGATGTGTTTTTCTAGTTTAGGTCGTCTGAATCGAAAATGGGATGATTGTCTCTAGAGCAGCCTTTAGATGTAATATATTATGTGATTCCTGTGGAATTATATGTCGTGATGATCTGGGTGCGCACACTCGTAGCGGAACGTACGTTTAATGTTCCCAAGTCAGGTACCCTCCTGCCGTTACTCATAGGGTGCCGAATGTAACACGTATAATTATATCAGATGTAATAATACCGAACTCGAGTAGGAGGTAAAATGAAACGCCCTCGTGCTAAAGGGTGTACTTCAACCGGATTACAAGCGTACTCGGGACATAGACTCACGTAGAAGAGCGGCACAGTGTAGCTACTTGACCAGCACCCCGCTTGCTCTCTTTTGCATCGAAAGTAATGTTCAGATCCATATAGCTTTGTCACATTACATTGCCCCATCTTCCCACTGCCCCTTAGGCGGGGAATCGTCGACTCTTCATTCCGTATTAGGACCGTTTCAGCTTCCTGTTACAGCAGCGTCATGGGAGCAGAGACGGGCGGATGGATGGATGGATGGATGGATGCCTGAGAAATTCACCCGAGGGGGGTGTATTCTATCCAGTTACTCGCTGCCCGAGGGTGTGTACCCCGCGGCCAGCAGCTTGGGGTTTCCTGGCACCGGCGTCGAGCAGCCGACCGGCCCGGTTCTGGTCTGGTTTCGAATGGTGGACGTGGATGGTATAACAGACTGGTATAGCGAGCTGGCCGAGGATCAGGGGTAATTATTGATAAGAGTGAGGTGGTGGTGGGTGCTTGCTACTGCTGATACAGGGTGGTTTTCTTTTTTTGTAGTATACACCGATGGATGATAGCCGGATCTATAGTATAGGCACATAGAGCAAATGATCGAGCACAGCGCCGTGGCTCGTCCGTCCATCTATACGTACGCCCTTTCCTTAACCACGGGGTGAGTGCCCGTCTCGGGGATTGGCTGGGTAAGGCTCGCTGGCTGGCTGGATGGCGGCAACCTTCTCTCATAAAATGGAGTGAGAGCCTACCAGACAGCAGAGTCGGCTTTTACCCATGCACGTTCCCCTCTAACATCACTTCCTTCCACGGTCTCCCCCTCCGTCCATGTACCTTGCTGTTTCTGGGTCCACCGACCAAACCGCCCTTCAGCCAGGCCTTTCTCAAAACGCCCAAAGAGGGATAAGGCCGCTCTCCTCTTACCGCCTCCTCAGATACCAGTTGTACGCGAGCTGGTTGATCTCGTAGGGGTAGGGGGTGGGCACCTCAGCGTCGCCGACGCGCGCCACGGGGTGCCGCAGGTAGACGGCGGCACACACGTTCTGGTTGACCTCGAGGTAGCGCGGGATGAAGGCGAAGGGCGACATGTAGTCCCGGGGCCGCCAGGGCGTCAGGTACGGCTTGCTGGGGTCGTGCGGGTTCTCCTCCTCCTCGCGGATGAGGCGCTCGAGCGCGCGCCGCTCGTCGCCCGTCAGGTCCTCGATCGAGGTGTTCGTCGTCGCCTCTCCGTTTTGTTGTTGGGTCTCTTGTGTCGAGGACGACGACTCGGAGGACGGTGACGATAGCTTGAGATCGCCGACCATCCTGGACAGCTCGTCGGCGATGTCCGACGGCTCGGCGTTGGCGCGCCCCGCCCGCGAGAGCAGCGGCTTGGCCTGCCTCATGAAGGCGCGCAGCTTCTGCTTCTGCGCCGCGCTGAGGTCCGTCTCCGCTATCACTTCTTTCGCGTACTTGACGAGGTCCTGGATCTGGCGCCGTGTGGGCGCCAGGTCCGCCTTCTCGGGCTCTGGGACGTCCGTCGTGTCCGGGTCCTGCTCCTGCGCCTCCGCCGCTTGATCCTCGGACTCGCCCGCCGCGGCTTCGGCTTCCTGCTCGGAAGCCGCCTCCTCGGCCTCCTCTCCGGAGGCGCCCCTGCTGGCCTTGTTCTTCTTGAACCGCTCAGGTCCCAGGTTCTTGGGGTCCTTCTTCCGGCCCGTCGCCAGCATCACCATGTCGGGGTCGACCTGGAACATGTCGCCGGGGTTGAGTCGGTAGGCGGGGTACGGCATCTGTTCGGCGGGGTAGCATTAGCCCTCTATCCGGCTGACCAAGGTCGGAAATTCTGTTGCTTCGGAGGGGGCCGGGGCAGCACTCACCACCTTGCCGTTAACCTTGACCTTGCCATGGACGCACAGCTGCCTGGCCTGGCGCGCGCTGCTGGCGAACATGGCGCGGAAGACGGCGATGTCGAGGCGGCGCTCCATGGGGGCGAAGGCCATCTGCATGTAGGGGGTGAGGGTGCGCCTGCGGATGGTCTCCTCGTCCCAGCGGGGCGGCTCGTCGCGGCCCGAGCCCCGGCCGGCGGCCAGCTCGGAGCCGTCGTTGCGCGCCATGTAGGCCGGGTCCATGTCGGCGACGCCCAGCAGGCGGCGGCTGAACATGCGCTCCCACTTGCGCTCGACCACGTGCTCGCCGTGGTACGCCCGCAGCATGCCCTTGGCCCGCCACTTCTGCTGGAAGAAGGTCTCGCTGTCCGACGTGCCGATCTTGGGGCTCCGCATCCGCACCAGGTTGTACAGGTTGTACTTGTTCCATGTCTGCCGGAGTTTCTGTATAATACGTCCGCGGCGGGGAGTAGGTTAGCGGGCGGCCATATCAAGGAGTTTTACGCGGTAGATTAAATTCGGCTTTCTTGCGGAGGAGATCCGTGGAGAGGTGCTGGGATACGTACCGGCCGTTTTAAATTGTGGAATCTTCTGGGCTTCATCTTGGGGCTGTCGGATTCGTTGTCCTGAAACCCCGCGAGACCTGATCGCTTCACGGAGCTCGACGCCGTCCTAGAAATTTTTGGGTTGCCCGGTCGCAGCTTTCCCAGCCACCACCGCCACATCTTTAAGGACAGCCACGCTAACTTGGTGGATCCGATAAGTCCCTTGCTACAGTACCTGTATGTACTTTTACGTACTTCGATGATAGACCCCTGATTCTTAATATTTACGAGGAAGCTGTTAGCTATCAATTTCCAAAAGTCATATTCTCATTTACTGCCCAAATGCAAAGCTTCTAGACATTTAGGTCCAGGTTGGCTTCCTCTGCTTCCTACACTCGTCAAGGTTTTCTCTTTGCTTGTTCAGCAAGTTCACATACAAGGCCTCGTAATCTCCGCAGCCAACGACGCTGATACCCGGTTTCTCCTCGTAGCCTAGAATCAGCGGTACTTACCCTTAAAGATTCCGGCCGGGCGCAGACACAAGCAAGCGTCTCAAATCCTGCCGCTCTGTCAGACTTCAACTGGGGTCCAAGTTCTCTCTTCCGCCCTCCTTTTTTCCTCTGCTCTTTTCCTAACCGATTTAGTATGATATGCTCTCTGCCAGAACTTCTTGTGCACGTTGTCTCGTATGCATTCATCGTTGTATTTTATGCCCCCCGGGAAGGATGTCTGGACCACAGCGAGCCCGGCCGTCGGCACCCATTTCTCGAGCTCCATCAGGGCGCCGTGAACACCGACTGCGTATATAATATCGTTCCGCTCGTTATTGTCAACAGCAAACCACCTCCGTATGCCCGGTTTGAGAGAGGGAGAAGCTTTTTGTGTATTACTGGTGGATTGGTTAACGTGGTTCGGCTTCAGAGCCTCTAGCCAACTTGGAACTCCGTCTTCTTTGGACATCGAAGCCAACCATCGCGGCATCGCGGAGGCCTTTGTTTGGGTGGCATCGGTATTCTGTGATATTCCTGTTGGCTTCTCTAATGCCCATCTAGAAATGGCGGCGAGCTCTTCAAGGTCTTCTTCCAGATTGACGTCGGCGTCAGTATCATCTTTATAATCCTCGCGTCTCCCAACTATTGTCGGCGCGCGGGAAAATTCGGTGACGTGAATATTTGAAGCGCTTGGCTTTCGAGGTGTTCCGGCTGCGAAAACGTTTTGTAACATTCCGATACCTCCAATTCCGACGAGAAACCAGGTATGCTCCTGGAGACCTGATATACTAATCAGAAGGCAGGTCCATAATATCGCAAGCACTAGAGAAATCCAGCGAGTCCCTGATCGTGGGGTGAATGAGCCTATTGCAAGACTTTCCAAATCCCAGGATCCCCGAGTGCCTATAAACACAATAATATGGAGGTGCCCGTTACCTCGTGTTAGGCATGTCACCTTATCGCGTTTCAACTTTCGGCCAGCCCATTTCTCTTGTGCCCACTGTGGCATGGCGCAGGTGATAGCAACAAGTAGATTTCCGCACAAAGTAACCAACATAATCCCCCAATCGCCGTATAAAACCCAAGGTAGAACAGCAATCCCAATCTGTGTAAGAAGGGTAACCCATCCGAGCCACCACACAAAGTCACAGGCTGGACTCAAGGCTGGACCAAGGTTGAAAATGTCGATTCTGATGGACTCGGCTCGACCACCTTCGTCCTTCGATCGCCCGTCGACGTTGCACCGGGTCTCATGGTCCCGAAGGATGCGACCTAATACCCAGGAACGAGTTTCTCTAACGAATCCGTTTTCACAATTAATAAGAATCGAGGGGCAGTCATTCGTCGGCATTAACCTCATATCCCCAACAGCCGCGAGGAGATTTGTAAAGCCGTAAGCTGCCCATCCGAATGAAAATGCAACGGGTGCAATCGCGAGGCCTGAAGTCCTCTTACCGGGCAGGCAAACCTTGTACCCGACAAGTTGAGCGATCGCTTTTTGCACAATGTCGCCGCCAATGAGGAGGAGAAGGCTGAGAATGTCGCCTGGGTTGGCCCATTGACTTCGAAGCTCTTCTGTGGTGCTGCCCATGGCGTCAGGTATTGCCGTGGCCGTAAAGAGGACCGGAAAGATTATCCAGATTGGGGGTAAATGAGGAGAGAGCCTTCTGTGAACAACCTGTTCTCCTTCTTTGCCTGATTAAGGTTGCGAGTCGACGATGTTGGCTTGTTGGTGCTGGCTTGGTGACAGCCCCCCGTGTGTTATTTATTACACAAGGCGGGCTAAGCCACACAGGCCCCGGTGCCTCGCGAAGGTAGCGCGAATTGGGGCGTATTTGAAGCAATGAAACTGGCAGTCTGCTATGGATGCAAGTGAATGGCATCGACATTTTCAAGAGTGATGCCAAGGTGGCTGGACGGATTGATCAGTTTTAAGTAGTAGGCCTGGCTTTAGATGGTTACAGCTTCGCACCAGGATGCTTAACACAATATCCATTTCCGCCTGGCGGACTTGGCTCTTAGTGGTTGGTTAATAGCTAACGATGTTCGTGAAAGTGGTACAACTCTATCAGTTTCAGCCCATGAGGCTGGGTCTTGCCGCAGTAGGGTCATGTTTGATATCTGTCGCATGAGTCACGCTTGTTGGGCTGTTACCTACGAATAGGAAATTCTAAAGCTGCAATGAGCTAGCTAGAACCATTCCCAAGACAACATCCCCTACCACTCATATCCCTACAGACTCGTTTACACCAGATGCAAGTATGTCCTAGGACCTGGAGTTACTCTGCAGGATGTCAAGATAAGGTTGCTAAAAATACAGGAATAAAAACGCGGGGAAGCGGTCCAATGGAAACTCGATGGTGGGTTTATCAACATATGTCCGGGAGCTTTTTATCGTTGGCGTCCCCTATTCGGGCGTGGCGCTGCCTAGAACCACGTCAGCCCCTCTCTCCTGATTCCGATTCAGAGGCTTCCCATCAATCAACCCAACGGCAATATTGGGTTGACGTAAGCTTTGCACATGCTATTCACTAAGCTGTGTTATGATGCACGGAGCGCTTTTGGCTCTTGATTCACTACCTGCCCTCGTTGAGCCGAGTTGATCGGAGCCCTGCCGGCGGAGTCTTGAAGCTCGATCAACTTGGTTCGGCATCGGTGGCCTGTACTTCAACTCAGCCTCGTGCCCAGTTTACCTCGTCTGTCTTCACGACGATCCATCGTGTGTCATGGCCAAGAATGGAGGCTCCTATTTTTGGATCGCGCTCCCTAAGTGAAGTGAAGGCTCGTATCAAGCAGAGGATGGTAAGTCTCGGCTGCCTTTCAATTAAGGGATCCTCATCACCACACTCTCGCCCGCCGCGGGGTGCCTGCCGACCCGTGTCGAACAACAGAGAATCAACTGCTGACCGCTTGGAATAGCAACAGAGGCCCTGTTTAACAAGATACTGGAACAACTCGAAGCCACAGATGTCTTCGGCCGCTCAACCTCGCCGAGCATCTTCATCGTGTACGCGCATGATAATCACGAAGAAGGAATCGCTGCCGATGCTTGGTGTGTCCATAATCTCATCAAATGGCTGAAGGCTATCCGATCTCGAGTCCTTTCAGACAAGTCGCCCCTGCCGCTGTGGTCAACCCGAGAAGGAGGAGCTGCTGCCGCCCAAAACATCCTGTCTAATCAATTTTGCCTCCTTCCAGCGAGCAGGCGTAGTGATGGCGCTGGAACCATCAATAGCGTTGACAAAGTAATAGTGTGTGGCTCCCGGTTGCTCGAACGGTACTATGAAGACGACTTCACTTCCTCGTACATTGATGCCGTTGAAGCAGTATATGTTGAAGTCCAGCAACAAACGCGAGACGTGTTGCAGAGCAGGATTCGGCATTTGGTAGAGACCAAGTGCGATAGCAGCGGGTTTCATCATGTCCTTACTGAGCTTGCTTTTCTCAAACTCAGACGCTCCTATGGCCACGACGGTCACGGCATTGTTCCCATCTCACTCAATGGAGGTGATATGAAATACCTGCCATTTCTCCAAAATTCCGATCTTAGACTGAAGTCGTCCGTGACCACGGCTGATTTACGCAGACTCTTCTTCAAGCTCCTTCAACAAATATATACAGAGGAGCATGCACTTATTGGCCAATTCAAAGACTGCTACGAAAATGCTCACAAACGACTACAAAATGAAGCTGGAATCGCACCACCCGACTTTCAGATGATTATCGACCAAGAGATCTCTAAAGCGCAAAACGCCTGGCTCCAGCTTCAGACTGCCGCTATACGGGATAGGGGATGGGAAAAGGAGCTCGGACATCGGACTGAAAGCCGTAAGTACTATCGCATCTTCTATCTGAGGAGACGCGAATGACACGGTATTCTCGACCAAGCATCCGCGGTATCAGCAGCTAACAAACTGTGTACTAGACTATAAATCGTTTCGAACTCTTTTCTCTCTCGAAGGCATGCCCGCATCTAACCACTTTGTCGACCGACCATCTGATATAGCCGATCTCGAACAGCGCCTCCTCCCACAACGGGACCCCCATGGACAAACTCGAAGGAGGATCTTTGTTCTGTATGGACTTGGTGGTATCGGGAAAACACAACTGGCCATTCACTTCGCTCGTCGCTACAAGGATACCTTTAGCTCCGTCTTCTGGCTGGACGGCAGATCGGAAGACCGGCTCAGACAGAGTATTGCCCGTTGCGCAAGCAGGATTCCTGGTGGTCAAATAGCAGAACGAAGCAGGCGTCGGGTTTCGGACAGTGATGACTTGGACACAGTGGTGGCGGACGTATTGGCCTGGCTGGCCTCGCCAGGCAATACCGACTGGCTGCTGATCTTTGACAATGTAGATCAGGACGACGAGCAAGGCGGCATGACAGGCGCGTATGACGTTCGACGATACCTCCCGGGCGACCAAGGGTCGGTCTTGATAACGAGCCGACTATCTCGTTTGGCCCAACTAGGCGATTCCAAGCAGTTGAGAAAGGTTGATAAGGACGTAGCGAGGGCTATCTTCCAGACGTGGTATGGAAGACAACTAGGTAAGCTCTCTGTTATTTCAAGGCCTAGCTAAGGATAGCTAATAAAGACATAGCCTCAGATACAGACAGCGAAGAGCTTCTATCTTTGCTCGACGGCCTGCCGTTGGCCCTGGCTCAAGCGGCTTCCTATCTTCGTGAGACCGGTCTCGAATGCTCGACGTATATTGAGCTCTATCGGAATAAATGGGACGACCTGGTCAAATTCCCCAACATCTCCGGCTCACCTCTACTTAATTATGAACGGAGCATTGGGACCACATGGACGATTTCGTTTAAGGCAATCGAAGCGAAAAGTACTTCCGCTACAAATCTACTCCTACTTTGGGCCTTTCTTGACAATAGGGAGCTATCATATGATCTGCTTCACGCAGCCGCAAGTGGACATTGTTGGCCGAAATGGCTTCGAGAGACGGCAGGTAACCAAGTCAAATTTCTCGATTCTGTGGGAATTCTATTGCGCTACTCAATGATAGAGTTCCAAGAGAACCGGAAAAGCATCTATACGATACACCCCGTGGTACATAGATGGGCTCTGTCAATTCAAGATGCTTACCGACAGGAGGAATTCTCACAACAGGCCTTGATGATCATTGGGCTCTCAGTGCCGGAGAATACGACTCGAGACTACTGGATTCGCCAGCGGCAGCTTCTACCGCATGCGGAGAGGTGTGTTTGGTGGCTACAAAAAAGGAGTGAGACTATGGACGGAATCAATACTACCCAAAGAATCCATGCGGTTGATTGGATTGGACGTCTCTTCTATCATCAAGGCAAGCTGAAGGAAGCAGAAGAAATGTACCGACAAGCATTGCTAGGCTACGAAAAGACATTAGGACCTGATCATACGTCAACTTTCCGCACAGTCGGCTACCTAGGCGCCCTTTATACTAACCAAGGCAGGCTGAAGGAAGCAGAAGAGATGTTCCAACGGGCGCTACAAGGTTACGAAAAAGCACTAGGACATGATCATACGTCGACTCTCTGCACAGTCAACAACCTGGGCCTGCTTTATGCTAGCCAAGGCAGGCTAAAGGAAGCAGAAGAGATGTACCAGCGGGTCTTACAAGGTTACGAAAAAGCACTAGGACCTGATCATACCTCGACTCTTAATACAGTCGGCAACCTGGGCGCCCTTTATAAAAATCGAGGCAAGCTGAAAGAAGCAGAAGAGATGTTCCAACGGGCACTATCGGGCTTTCAAACTGTTCTTGGCCCGTCTCACCCAAAAAGTCAAGCTATCTTCGGGGACATCCAATTACTAAAGCAGAAAGTCGATCCCGTGCAAAAGAAAAAAGTCAAACGAGCCCATATCGAAAATCCGACAAGCAACAATCGGCCTAAGCGGGTCAGAGTGGACAAGATCGGGGGTCACATCTCAAATAGCGTGGCAAAGGAAGGGGAAGAAGTACGAAAAGAGACCATAACCGAGACGAATCAGAAGACTTGGACGGATTCTCACCGCTCTCGTCGTAGGACTCCAGCTAATACAAGCACATCCGGAAGTGTCGGAGCGGTGGCAGCGCAGACTCGGGCTGAATGGTTGGGAAGGTTACGAATTAGGTCAGACAGTGAGGCGGATCGTTAAGCGAGTTCAGTTCAAAATTCCGAAACTGGCAGATCATAGTTTCTTCTTACACGCTCGAAAGCTGCTGATCGCATCTGGAAGACTGGGTCATATCCTACCCTCCCTGAAAGGCATCGTGTTCCATTATGATAGTTTCATCTCTAACTCTCGCGGTGCCCCTCGTCAAGCAGCGTAGCTGGCCACTGAACAGCGCGGGCACGTTGGAGAGTCCAGCAGGCTGCGCTTTTTGCGTAAGGACGCTTCAAGCTGGCGCATGTAGTTGAAGGTGTGCCATTTGTAGGCCTTGAGCCGTATATCCGGGGCAGAACCCGGAATAGAGGGCTTTGGTGTTACGTCAGCTCCACAGTCATTGCTTAGGTGTAGATAGCGTTGATGTGACTGTGGTATTATGCTCTGCCAATGTTGGTTCGGAGCTGTTGCTTGAAACGATGTGCTACCATCCGGTAGAGAGCACGATGAAAAGATATGCTTCAGGGCCTGGCAACAAGGCAAAGCATGAGGTGCTCTTAGGCCGCTTCAGAGAAACACCTCATGATTTCAGTTGCCGAAAAGGGGAATGCGGGGAAGCCTTAAATTCTGTTTCCTCTCTTGATTTCCACCACGACATATCGCTACCTGGTTCATTCGAGAGCAGTGCCGCGTCTGCCTTAGCCAGCAAATTCACTACTCGATGTTTCCGGTTAACGCCACTTAGCAGTTTATGGGCTCACGCTGTTTTGGGTCCTGAAGGCGGTTGATGGTAGGGTCTTCTCTAGCATGTATCTGTCTGACAGGCGGCTGCTGCAAACTTTATCCGACCTAGACGCATATATCAACACAGATAGCCCGATCGTCGACAGATTCAATGTCATTCTCAGACCTTCTCAACCTTCGCATGTCCGCGATGGATACCTAAATGCTCGCCTAAGAACTGAAATGTCTTCTTGGACAGGAGCGCCCCACGCCCCAACCTTAGCGCTTAACCGCCGAGCCCGGCTCTCCTGAGGGACCCAGAGCTCCTTGGCGCTCTCGGGCACCCGCGTGAACGTATCGTGGATGGCTACGGTGCTACCCTGCGCCGAGGCGTAGACGGAGCGCGACGCGCCCGTGAGCATGGCCGGACTGGATGGGGTCTACGATCCCTGGCCCCTTCCGCCCAACGACGATGCCGGTGCGACTGCCTCCGAGGTGACGGTTAAAATGTCCAGCGTCTACCAAGTCCTTCGGTCACGCTCGTTTCTTCGACCCGGTCGACTTGGGCTGCGTTCGAGTCCGCCGCGTCTTGGGCGATGGCTGCCGTCTCGCCGAGGGTACTGTTCTCGAAGAGCTGTATGCCCTTCAAAGCAACAACCATCTGACGGCTGATTTCGCCCTGTAGCTTGATAAGCAGCATGAAGCCCCCACCGACCAGGCAGACGTCGCTTTTGGCATCAAGATGGTAGAGCCGCACGACCTCATGAGATAAGGCTTGCTTCTAGATATTGCCGAGCTGCGACTCGACACCGCTGAGATGGGCCCCGCGTGTGGAACCAAGCTCAGTGGTTACTGGCATCTTCTGGATAGCGCCGCGGTCGAGTTTGCCGTTAATCGTTAGCGGTAGAGCCTGCAGGGGGGAGATGGCCGCTGGGCACATATACCAGGGAAGAGGTAAAGAGGCGGCCCGTTACTGTAGGAAGCTCTTCTGGTTATCAATTTGAAGGGCGAAGGCGGCGTGTGCAACGAGAGTTGGGTGTTCCCCTTTGTCGCCCGTCGTATACATCCAGGTCCATCCGTTAGCTTTGAAGTGCGTCGAAGCATGCGGGTTGGCGATAAACGCTCTGGCATTCAGTTCATCGCGGCCGAGGTATCCAATCATCACTCCAGCGCCGCCGATACAGCTCTGGCCAGCTGCGCCAGTAGGGACTGGGTTCAGACCACCATCTAGAACATGAACGGATCGGTTGGTCATGGCAGATCCAACTGGAACATGATCCGGGACAGGCTTGCCAAAGGACAGCACCAGTGTCTGTCGTCCCCATGGTGGCTTCCGAGGGTCCGTATGCATTCCATAGTTGCAGCTCGGGGAGGCTGAGTTTCGCGAAGTCTTCGATTAGAGTAGGAGGGCACTGCTCGCCGCAACCATGGCGTTTCACCAGGTGACACAGCGGGAAAAGTTCGACAACGTACTGTATCTAAGTGTAATATTTAGACGGCGTGGCGCCAGTATGCATGATGAATTCCTGGCGATAAGCTTGCTAATAGCAGCAGGGTCACCCCGTAGACGGCGCGGCACAATGACGAGCGTCCCGCGAAAAGCGAGGACGAGGAGGCACTGCTCAAATCCCGGGTCGGATCCCAATGTGCTCTTCTGGAGAACTTATTGCGGTCCCGAAACCCGTTCCCATTCGAAAGAGCCGCTCGCGTTCTAGCGTGAGAGAACGACACCCTTGGGAGTGCCCGTGGTACCGCTCGTGTATAAGACGACGGAAGGGTCGGCAACCTTGACCTGAACAAGAGATATTTCTTTTACTGAAGCGGGAGTGATTGCCACGTTGATGATACAACTCTCATGTCGCGGTCATAAGGTCGCAGCCTCCCTGGATGTTGCATGGTCGGCAACAATAGCAGTGGGCTGGCAGTCGGTCACCATCGTCATAAGCCGAGAAATCCTTCTATTGACATCCCAATCGGAAATAGACAGCTCCATACGCATGATGTCCGGCATGCATGCTACCCAGTCAGGTGTCCGTTCTTGGAACACACCCACCATGACATTAGGAGCTGCACCAACACGCATCAAAGCTGATGCGATGGTACTGGCGCGACCAAGCAGTTAGTGTACGTCCAGGGATTCCCGGGTATCATTTATGGCAGTCACGCCCGGGAATCGTTCCGCCATGATATCTACCTGCTGGGCAATTGTCTCTGGCCATCTTGACTCGCGGATAGGGCATGGTATAGAGCCAGAAATACCTTTCATTTCCGCATCCCTTTTACGGCAGGGGCCAAACGGAGATGGCAAAACGTAAGCCAACCTCGATGCTTTCATTCTGAGTCTGCGTCCCTTTAAAACTCGAGTAAGATTCTAATAAAGCCGAAGGGTTGTGGGAGAAGTAGTCGAGAAGCTCGAAGGACGTGTCGAGCAGAACGGTTGCATCATCGGTCGAGTAAAACTGCTCCTGAACAATGACGTTAATCCGAGTTTCGTGTCCCGTATTGTCGAAAATGTCAAATGCGTTCGTAAGCAGATCGTCCAAACGGATATTCTTCAGCGGTGCCCTCAACGGTACCGAGACGGCGCTTCTCGGCCGCGCCGGCCCGGTAGTTGATGAAAGCTTTGAACAGGGGGTTATATAGAGTCGGCCAGGAACATGCGGCTTGTCCAGCAGCACGTCGAACGGCAGCCCTGAATTCGCCACGGCGTCATATGCCTTGCGCCGAATATCCGTCAGAGCTTCTTGAAACTGCTGGCTACGGTTGAGGCGGAAGCGCAGGGGAAGCAGGCTGAGATACATGCCCGGGCTCTCGGAAAGGCCTCCTTCCAAAGCGACTAGCATCTGCCATGCCGATACACAGATCCTCAGTGTCCAGCAGCCGGAGCAATGTCTCCTCCATTACAGCAAGGCTGAAGTGGAATAAGTTTGCCTTCTGCTGGCGACGCATTCCGTTTATCTGTCTGGCTAGTTTGGCGTCTATGTATCAGCTGACCTCATTGTGCTCCTCCCTAAGAACTGGCTTTCGAGCCGTCAGAATTGAGAGTGGAAGGAGAAGTAAAGCCTAACGGCTCCTGGCCAGCTCGCTCCTCCAGTAGCTAACCTCGCTCTTCATTTTGCCATTTTCAACTGCAAAGCGTCGTTGTTCGGAGAACGTCGGATACTGTGGGGGTTGAGCAGGGAGGGGCTTGCTCATTGTATGCCTTTTCCAGCTCTAAGAGAACACTTCGGGACTCGCGGCGTCGATGAGGATATGATGGTTAGCCTATGATTAGGAATGAATCGGTGGGTCCTAAGATGAGCAACAAAATCTTCGTTGTCCACCACGCTCAATATCGTAGACGTGGCCTCTAATGGAGGAAAATCGGTCGTGAGTTGAGATACATCCCGGATGGTCTTTTTCTCTACACGAAGCACAGGGTTCTGCAGAACACCTTGCATCGTTCGGCGGCCCAATGTAGCAAAGACGGTCCGATGCGCTTCATGGCCCTATTTACTGGGCGTCGTCGCCATCGCGGGGTGGGTGGCCAGCCGGTCCGTCGCTGCTCTGGTGGTATGGCTGGTGAGGGGGCTTTGCGGAGGAGGCTTAGGTAGCGCGTTCGCTGCACCCGGCGGCTGGATACCTACATACAGACAGATATGATTATTCGGCCTCCCCTCTCGATGGTTGAACCCGGAGGCCCGTGATCTGATCTTCCTCGCGAGGACCCTTAGTTCGCATACGTTCATCTCCACGATACTATTGGCCGTGACGGGCGGGTGGACATCTTCTACTGCCGCCGGGACTCTGGGACCTAGCATGAGGAGGTAAGCATATCATATTCCTTATGACCACCATGGTCGTAATTGCGCTATCCGAGATCCAATGGCCCCCCGTCGTGTTAGCTCTAAATAGTTAGAAAGATGGATGGGTTAAAGGTCTCCCCATGCGCGCCTCACAAAAGCGTGTCTTGTCTCGTGGGCGTTACGCATGCCGACACCAGGAAGATCGATCGGTAATCTATATAGACGCAGCCAAATCAGGCCGTATGAGGAAAGCCATCTAGGCTTACCCCGTTCCCCCAAACGTGACCGAATAGACATCAACGAGATGGCCCCAATTCCAACCAGGTACATGATATGTGGTATATAAATATATAGTGGAGACTCATCCAACGTTTAGAAGAACGCTCAAAACAAGACATATCCCACCCATTTTCGCAATTTCGCCGCCGTCCGACTTCCCCTTTAAGTTCCTGAACTACCAGCGGACCCAGAACGCCTAGGAACAGTAAAGTAGCACACATGAACAGAGCCAAGCAAACAACGAGGGCGTTGCCCAGTCGTCATCCATCGCTTAGTCCAAACCCGTCAGATCCCAGCCGCCTGTGTTTCCCGAGAGGCCGTCGAGTGCGTCGAAGTTGAAGTCGCCGGCCGTAGGCGGCGACTGCCCAGAATCGTCGGCGGCTCCAGCGGTGGTGGTTTTCCGTCCAAAAAGGAACACGGGGGTGTCGGACAAGCCGCCATCCGCCGCCGCCGCCGCCGCCGCCGCCGCCGCCGCCGCCGAGGTCGTCGGGTTCGGCATGTTCCACGCGTCGAAGCTGGACTGCCAGTTCACGCTATCCTTGATGTACCATTCCTGGCCGTCGATCGCGTAGACAGAATTGGGCGTGGCCGTCGTGCTTGTGCGCGAAGAGGCCCGGCTGGACTCCATGCTATTGTTGTTCGGCACGCGCGCATACGACTGGTTGTAGGTCGGCACGGGGCGCATGGCGGGGGGTTGCCTCCAGCTGGTACTTTTTAATACGTCAAGACTCAGTGGTCCCGAGTTGCCCATTGTGGCTGGGTTGTTCATAGCTCGCCGTGAGCCTTGTACAACGGGTTGGAAGTTAGTGCCAGCCAAACTGTTAATCATGTCGGGAGAGCCCGAAGCCCCCGGGATACCCTGCATGCGTGTCGCAGAGTTGGAGTTGGCCTGATTGTTTGTTGGACTGTGCTGCTCCGATTTTGTTATTGGTGACGTTGCTCCGTAAGCTGATGGCGACGGAGAAGCGGTGAGGGCTGACTTGGGTGACGGGACGTCAGAAGGATTGAAACCACCCCACTTCTCGTCGGTTCGTTGTAGAACCTGGAAAGCTTCCTCCGGGAGTTCGACCTTCCACTTGCGGGCAAGCACGCTGAGAATGCTCAGCGTCCGCCTTCCGCAGAGCCAATCCTCAGCGATCTCTTCGAGGTGCTTGACGCCGTGTATGATATCCCTCTTGGCCGTTTTCTCTGGTAGGTTCAAGAGGTGGATAGTACAGGCTGAATGTAACATATATACTGCGATATTACAGATCTGGCGCAGGTTATAAAGCTTTTTGTAGAGCCGCATTAGTTTCGAGATGGCGCCGGCGTTTGCCGTACATATCCGCCTCGGGGATACGTGAGGCGGTAGGGGCGATGAACTGGGAGAATATTTCAAGAATGGTCTAAAGAGATGGATGTACTGTAAATGGAAAAACATGCTGCCGTAAGTTAGCATATTTGCAAAACCACGACAGTGTATAAACAGGGATAGCGTACTGCATCAGGATGACAGGAGGTAGTTGACCCTCCTTCGGTTCGAGCTCTCTGGGTAGCTCTTTATGCCAATCCTCTAGGCGGCGATGGAGTTCACTTAGCTTTTTCAGTTCCACCGACTTGCCGTTCGACCTTCCAATATGATTCGGATGATAGAAGAACAAGAGGAGATCGCTGCTAATCTCGCACAGCTTCGATAGTTGAAGACCGACGGTCCGAGTCCGAGCTGGCTGCTTCTGTGATTGGTCGAACCCTGAGTTTGTATAAGGACACCAGTCGTCGGCTTCCTCGTTAGGAAAGACGTCGTACTTGGGAACGCTGTAGGAATTCTTCGGGATCTGGGGGAGTCGTCCAAGATAGTTTGACCAGCACTTGTCAAAAAGGAAACATCCCCAGAAAGTAACCCTTCGCGCATCAACCTCTTGCTCGTCCATGTGTTCGTTACCGCCGAGGTCAAGATTCAATCCGAGATCCTGCGCCATTCTGAAACTCATGCCACTATAAACCCACCCTTGGGCTTCTCGTCCGCAGCCGGCCTCCCTTACGGACATCAAGGCGAGGGCTTGCACTGTGGTCAAGCGAGGCTTTTCATACTCGTCGTTCTCAACGATTAACCTCTTAGCTTCAGCAAAGAAGTGGTCCCCCTTGGTCCAGCTGTCGCCCGGCGTAGCGTAGGCACAGCCGACATCTGTGAAATGGCAGCCAAGGGCGAGCATAGCGTTCACTAGCAGAGACGAACAGTACGTGGTCTTGTAGACGTTGCCTCTCGGCTTCCCCTTGAGGAAATCTCTGAAGAACAAACTTCGGGATAAGGTGACGAAATAAGGGTAGTGCCAGGTCCAGTACATATTGAGTAGATGCATAACGTCTTCCCGGTTTTTGGTCACGTCGGACCAGGTTGTGATAGGGTCCACACCGGCTGTAGCCCAGTCCTCGGCCTCTTGCTCGGGCTGCACAATGGGCGTTTCCATATGAATTAAATGCGACGTTCCACCGATGAAGCGCACCGAGCCGTTCTCCAGGCGCAACTCTCCCATCTTGCGGGCAAGGTCCCGCTCGCCCTCCACAGGCAAGTCGGTAGTGTAATCGGCATCCACGTGCGCCTCGTCTTCAGCATCTTCGTTTCCGTATCCCTGTTTGAGTATCGACTCAGCCACGGCATCGAGGCTGTCGCAGGTTCGAATCTTCTTGACAATGTCCGAGACTTCGTCCTCGGCGGCGTTCAGTATAGCTTCGATCAGAATCTGAAGCGTCGAGTTGCGCGCCTTCATGCTGTCAATCTTTTCCCTGTACACTCCCTTTCGACGGTGATCTGAATTGGGGTCGTAGACGCATTCGGTTCCGTAGACACTTGCGCATGCTGCGCAACTGGGGAGGGCGCCATTACACTTGCTCTTCCTCTTACGA
The DNA here is from genome assembly GCA_004155035.1 of Monosporascus sp. 5C6A. Lineage (NCBI taxonomy): Eukaryota > Fungi > Ascomycota > Sordariomycetes > Xylariales > Monosporascus > Monosporascus sp. 5C6A. Next base: position 43,366 of record QJOB01000098.1, read on the forward strand.
CAAGCGATACAGGCTCTATACGGGTGAGTGGGTATTGTCAGAACAGGACCCGAGACCTGTATTACCCAGAAAACGCAATATCCAAGGGGAGTCACACTCACGTGCTAACGCATCTTCGTTTTTGCATGACGGGATCTCCGCCTCGCCTCGGCTTCTTCTGAGTCGGGGGCGGGACGGGATCGGGCAAGACGGCTCCCGAATCCGACATGGTCTGCGGCTGCAGACCTAATAGATTTAGCGCTTCCATCGGGGAAATCCAGGCGGTCTAAGGGCTCTGAGGAGCGTTGAATTCGGGGCGCGCGGGCGATGTCTCAACTAGCACGGCGGGATATATGAGGGGAATACGATATATTTCGAATATAGATCAGATGGTTGGCTGGTTGCAATGGGGTTTCGGGCAACAGGAGTTAGAGAATCCCGACCCACTATAAGATTAACCGTGTCCGGGGGCCCGGATGGAGGAACTAATTAGCTGTAAAATTAGACAGATCTGAGCGTATGGTCCGGCTGCTTTATTTAGGCGAGCAGAGGTGTCGTGTGGCTTGCGCTATGTCTAATAGGTCCCTATGTCGCTGTAGCAGTATAAAACAAACTCGTGCCAAGTGCCTCCAAGAGCCTCCAAGGGAAGCTAAAGGGAACAGGGGAGATATTAGACAGGTTTGTAAGAACGAGTACCGTGAATCACGCGCTCCGCCACGGTCGGCAAAAATTTTCTCAAGGCTCGCAGCTTAATACCACTCTACAATTCCCGAAACCGGGAATAAGCTGGTGATGTGCCCTCCGATGTCTGTCCTGGTGCTATTGCATGGCGGAAGAGTCGGCCGAACATGCCCTTCGGTGAGGGGAAGCACGTAGAACCCACAGCGCAGCGCAGGAAGGGGATTGAATACGAGACAACATGATAGGAGACAAGCAAGCCACGGACCCGACCCGATATCTAATGGACAGACGTGGGAGGGCAGTTCCTTCACACTGGTCGACTTTTCATCACGTGTGTGCTTCGTCGGTTGCATGAACTGGGAGAGAGAAAAAGCAAGCATGGTGGTGAGAATGTGGGCACACAACCACTCAGGCGGTAGGGCTAATTGCATATGCATGCCAAGTGATAAGCGGGGAATATGGGGGTTGCTCCCAGAGGTTGGCCTATGCTGTTATGAGAGATAAGCTTTTCCAGCGGCCCCACCGGCTGGGTCCGATGGATTACTTATCATGAGCATCCCAACACCCCCACCAAGCTGCCTAGACTATACGGCCACTACATTAGCATCCCGTCCATGCCTTTGAAATTGATCAACTTCCTACTTGATTAGATTTGAGTGCCGTCCCCGTGGGGTTGGGTTGCCCCATGCAAGCATTCCCTTGCCAAGGCTGATATCTTTCCTCCTGTTTCAAGCTCGCCTTGTGTATGGATGTTTGGCAGAATTCCCTGTTGCGTCTCCCACGTCCCCCCATCTTCGTGGACCCTTGAACCCGGTTGACGATAAACGACTGGTAACCCTGATAGGGGCCGACGGTAACTCATTTGCTAATGCGAGTGATAGCGGTCTATGCAAGACACGTCTAAGAGCCTTATCAAGAGTCTATGCGGGTTGCACACAGAGACATAAGCATCGTGCCCATTGGCATCGCTACCAGTCAACCCTCAAATTCCATTTGCGATCTATGAAACATTCTTCGGTCGATATGCAGCCTTATCAACCTACACGGATGGCTCGTTTGACTGAATTGTGTCCAATTGGCTTATTCCCTGTTACCTAACACATAACATCCAAGTACAGCAAGGTCGCTTGGCTGCATGTGGTTGCAATGCGGCTCAGCGATGAAGATTCCACGACAATCCGTCCGAAAGTTTAAGGAGCTTGGTGTGGTGTTGTATTACGATGCGTGGGCGCTTCGGTATGGCTTTCAATCCGGAATGTTAATGTTATGCCTTTCTTATAGTCACTAACGGTCTAAGATGTTCTACCGTACCGGCAGTAGGGTCTATGGACGGAACATCCCGTCCGTTGTTGCTATATTCTAGGTAACCCACCTAAATTCGGCAAGTGAGCTATATCAGGTATCAAAAATAGTATCTTTACTACAACGGCAAATGAATTTCATCCGAGAAGCATTTAGATTCTGTCACTAAGCTCGGGTGTCGTCCGTGGCTACCAGGGTAGGAGATGTGATATAATTAAGCCGACGGTCGTATACATTAGTTATGTGTTGTAGCAGCATGACGAAGAAGCATGCCGACTACTCAGGTATGTAGTTCCAGGATACCTCTGGGCAGGTATGAATGATACCGACCTGGGGTTGACATCCGATCAAAACAGCGGGATTGCGCATAGGTCTCCTGCGGTAAAACTAAGAGTAACGCGAATGCTACAGGTACAGACAGAATAGAGAAGAAAACAGGATGAACAGATGCGCCATTGAAGAACACCGTTGGTAATACCCAGCACCAGAAAAGCAAGAAACAAACTATAGCTGCCTCAGGTACGCAGATACTAAACTGTACCAACACCATCCCAGGCAAGAGCTATAATGATGATAAGTGGGAGTGTCAGTACCGCCGTATAGCCAGAAAGAACGTGGACTTCTGGTTCAACTGATAAAGCATGGGTATTTGCAAAGTGGCGCCTTGTCAGAGCAATTGGTGAAGTATAGACTGAGAGGTAGAAGAGTAGCCTAGCAGGGAGTCCGTGGTCGAGGTAGTAAACAGGTGACCATTAATGCTATCTCTTCCTAACTATTCGGGGGGAACCCCTATATATGGGCGTGCTAGACCCTCACTGGTGGGCCACTGGGCACTGGAAAGGGGGTGCTACCTTGGCACCTGACGCGCCTGCGACGACTTCATGTCCCAGCTGCGCTTCACTCGATTGGAACGCGACTTCTAATCATTCGCTTACCCATTCCATGCCTCTCCCAGTGTCTTTCCCAAGTTCCCCTTTTCCCACTATAAACGGAAAAGATGTCTTGCTGGTACCGAGGACCCCGTGGTCGCCTATACGTGCCGGGAATTGAATCCAAGGGTCTCCCGGGGAAACTTAGGTTTGATTCGAAGATTGAGTAATGAATCTTTTCCCAAACTTCTTTCGTCCTACGAAGGCCTGCCATTCTAATTCAGACATGGGAATAGGTACTAGCCAATACGCCATGCTAACCACCTGAAGTACAGATAAAACAGGTAAGACAGATATAATTCTATGTTACGAAATTCAGTACTTGCCTTTAAGAAGGCCTGCATCTCACCTAAATCTATCTGATATTCCAACCTGATGTTAAGTTAATTGTAAGGTGATGGGAGGCGTCTAGTCGGGGTGTTGTCCTATTGGACACTGCGGTAAAGTACAGCGGAACTCGACTTTCTCCGCTATCCGGGAAAGTCTGGCGGGCACAGGTGGGGTTCTACCTACAGTAATAGAGTTTACTATGGTATGTACCTGGGTACCTACCTAATCAGCAGCAGCAGCACTAAAAATCCACTAAAGCCGAAAAATTTGTCTCGATTGGTGCGCAGAAGTGGGTGGGACCCTTGAATTTCACCTTCAATCGTAAAGCGTTGTGAAGCTTGCTCTGTACAATAGCTGCTGCCCTTCTCTTTTCCTACTACAACTCTACTGATCCTCACTTCTTTTCTGCAACCTTTGCAGTCCCGTGAATTCTCGTCAGGATTGACGCGCCCAAGCGGATATCTGAGTAAGGCGTTCGACTTCCATTGCAACCCTTTTTTTCCCTTCCCTGCCCAAGTTATTCGATCTGGCCCCTCGCGTTTCACACGTCTGGCCCCGCCGAGTCATCTTTTCTTCAAACAGCCCGCATCCGAACCTTCTTGACGCCTTGCGGTTGACCGCATTACCGTTGACCGTTCTTGCTGACCCTAGCTCCCTTCTTACAGCGTTGAATGTGTCACGACATCCTGTCCTTATTCTAGTCCCTCACCCCTCTTGTCACCTCTTGCTTGCTGGCCGTTGTCGCCGCCATGAGTGAACAAGAGACCAAGCCCGCCGAGGCTCCCGTCGAGGGTACCGAGGTCAAGGTTGCAGAGTCTGATGTGGACATGGCCGGCGCACCTGCCAAACCCGAGACTACATCTGAAGCTTCCGATGTCAAGTCGGACGAAAAGGCCCCTCCTACCAAAGAGGCCACCGTGAAGGAAGAGGATGGCGAAAAGTCCAATGATGCTCGACCTTCTATCAGGAACCCACCCAAGGGAATGCTCAGAACCGAGGGAAGACGCGCTGCCGAAGAAGATCCCAAGAAGAACATCAAATTCGATCCCTCGACCCTGCCTGACACCGATGATCCTCAATTGATTCGCACTCAGGTATTATTGCACCCCAGAATAACCATCTGTGCTACGGTGAAACCCCTAACCATGGCTTGACAGGTTGAGTTCTACTTTTCAGACAGCAACCTGCCGAGCGACAACCACCTCTGGACCAAAGTTGGCGGCGAGGAGAATAAGCCTGTACCTCTGTCGGAAATATGCAGCTTCAAGCGCATGCGCCGATTCAAGCCCTATTCTGCCGTTGTTGCTGCTCTCAAGGACAGCAAATTCCTTGTAGTAGAGGGCGAGGAAGGTAGCGAGACTATCCGTCGAAAGCATCCGTACGACGCAAGCAAGCGACAGAAGGTGGAGGAACGCAGCATCTACGCAAAGGGTTTCGGTAAGGAGGAGCCCTCTACGCAGTTCGACATCGAAGCCTTCTTTGCGCAGTATGGCCCTTTCAACTCCGTTCGTCTCCGTCGTGCCACCAACAAGGTCTTCAAGGGCTCTGTCTTCGTCGAGTGGGCCGACAAGGACACGGCTGATAAGTTCTTGGCCCTCGACCCGGCACCTAAGTGGAAGGATCACCCCTTGTTGATCCTATCCAAGCAAGAGTACATGCGCCAGAAGTCCGAGGACATTCGGAATGGCAACTTGGATCCCAACGGCTCCAGGAAATTCCAGAAGGATTCTCAACGAGGCGGCCGCGGCGGTAGAGGCCGCGGAAGAGGCAACTTCCGTGGCGATCCCGACGACTGGAAGAAACGTCGCGAGGAAGATCAGAACAACGGCTTCGGCGACCGACGTGGTAACAGGGATCAACGCGGCCGTGGCCGTGGTCGAGGCCGCGGCGGGCGAGGTCGTGATCGCGGTGGTGAGAACGGACGGGCTATGAAAGAAGAGCCTGTCGACGACCGTAACGTTGGCCGTCCTAAGATCCACACCAGCAGCGAAGGTGCGAAGATCTTGGAGGAGGCGAATGGTTCGGCTGGAAAGCGCACCCGGGAGGAGGAGGGTGGTGCCGAAGGCGAACCCCCGGCAAAGAAAGTGGACTAGAAGGAGGCCGCCGCCGACGCTGCGTAGGCCTCTCGCGACGGGTTATTCAACAGGGTATGCCAGTGATCATAGGTCACGGGCTACACATGGGTGGATCCGCGCGTCTCAAATCTACAGTAGTGAGCATGGGATTTGTATGCTCTGTCATTGGTATGGTAACGAACAAACCAACTGTATGGTATGTTTTCCAATGCATTTTCGTTCGGACGCGGCGTTGGTGGGCTACTTCAGAGACTCGACAACCGAACTCAGCAAATGGTTCTTGTGGTACCCGTTCTGCTCTCAAGCATGATAGGTCGTTAATTGCAACCCGGCTGCTTTCCTCCTACCGCATTCTTCTTTCGTTTGTAAGCGAACTCGCGATGTGCATGACTTGTTAGTCTCTCGTTCCTGTCGCAACTAATGGCCGGCATCGAGAATAGCACTGTCTCAGTCACTTCGTTGGATTAATGCACTCTAAAATCAACGCTGGCATTCGGCTCACAGCCAGCTATTACGTCTCGTGTTGATGGCTTATACGTCCTGTGTTACCTCGCAGCTGTCTTTCGATTAAAGGTCTGGTCCAAGCAAGACCAGACGTTCAGCCGGGTCGGGAGGACTCGCCAAAATGACCATAGGCATCCGTACCAGATATTCATATCAGCCGCCAGGAGCAATCAGGCTCGTTCCCCACTCCGCAGAGCCCCACCGTACGGCCAGAGCAGAGGCGGATCGGGTTGCATTGTATTGTGAGGGTATATTTAACTGTGTTTTGATATGCTGCTTGGAGACTTAAGGGGCCGTTGTCCAGGGATCCCGAAGAGCAAACGGTCCGTAGTCTAATAACTCGAGTCCTATTTTAACCAGGCTCCAGATGTCTATCCAGAGCCATATCAACTTAACATTCGATGGCTCCTTTTTTAATTTTGAACGCTAGATATCATTCGTTCATCTACCGAAGCTCTCTCACGTACAACCCAACTCATCTCACACATTCTGCCTCTATGCATCACAGGCAACAAGCAAGTCCCCAAACACCACCACTCCACCGTCTGGACCCGCTAAATAGGCCCGAGGTGAGAGGGGGGCGGTAAAAAAGGAATGACGAGAAGTCCAGCGCGAATACCGACTGCAAAGGCAAGACGCCCGTATCAACATTTGGTCTCGAGGGACCGGTTCTTCGTAACATCGGGTCGGGAACAAACATAAAAACCAGTAAAAAACACCCCAAACCGGAAAACCAACAAACAGGCAGCCCCAACTCCTTGTTTCCAGACCCGTTCCTCCTTGTCCGGCATATCCGACTCGTAGCTAGATCCCGCATCACCTAAGACTGAATTCGATGTGCCCGTCACCCGTTACACTTTTGTGGGCCAGGACCCGTCAACCCGTCTCGAGTTCCTTCTAAACGCCGCCCGGATCCTCCGTCGAGAGGAAGAATAAGGAAATGAATATTACAGAGGGCGAGGGCCGTGGCGGGCCCATTTCCTGATTCACAGGGCCAGGCCGGTGCCATCGCCTGTCCAGCGATACAGCGCCAGGACCTCGCGGCGGCGCTGGTGCTGCTCGCCGAGGTCCTCGGGCACGCGGCCGCGGACCTGGGCGAGGGCGCTGCGCATCACTTTGCTGAAGTTGCGCTGGGAGGGTGTTTTGTTAGTGGAAGAGTTCGAACGGGGCAATTCCGGAAAGCCACGTACCTGGTATTCCGTGTTGAGGGTGACGACGCAAGCCTCGTGGGCGCGGATGATGGTCTCGCACGCGCGGGCGACGCTGGCCGAGGCCTCGAGCTGCAGCTTGTCGGCGATGAGGAGCAGCAGGAACGAGCCCTGCAGCAGGTAGATGCCGAAGAAGAAGGGCATGAACTCGAGGCCCGGGTCGTACTCGAGGATGCTGTTGATGGCCTCGGCGGCCGACACGGCGTGGCTCGTGGCCGTGATGAAGCCCTGCGACGAGATCCAGAGGTCGTTGTCGTCGAGCAGGTTGATGGGGTCCCACTTGCCCGTGAGCAAGATGTGCAGCACGTGCATGACGTGCGTGCCGTAGGTCATGACGATGCGCGTCTGGATGTCCGACTCGGTCATGCGCGAGGAGCTCGTGTGCACCGACCGCCCCGACGGCGAGCCCATGTTGCCGAGCTCGCTCGGCATCTCTAGCGTCGCCGACTGGTCGTTCTCGTCGTCGGGGTTGGCGTGGAAGTGCTTCTGCTCGAAGGCCTTCAGGCTCTGCTCGTACGTCTCGAGGTGCCGGACGATCTCGGCCTGCTGGTCGTCCCACTCCCTCGCCGAGCGGAAGCCGACGCCGAAGCGGGGGTGGTTCCGCGCGTGGTGCAGGTCGACGATCTCGCCCAGGATGGTCATCAGGGGTAGAAAGTAGCCGAATATGCTGTGGCCGCTGCACTCGAAATGCGGGCCCCGTATCCTCTTATTGCTCGGTTCGCCCTGCTCGCCGAGCGCAGGATCCGTCGTGTATGCCTCGTAGTTGCCGTTTTGCCAGTCCGTGTCGTCCATCGGCTGGTACAGCCCCTCGCATTCGATGTCGAGCAGGAAGAGCGGCCGGTTGTAGCAGAGGGCCAGATGACGGTCCACGATGTAGGCGAGCCACCATATCCGTCGTCTCTCTTCGCGCTCTTCCTCGGTGACCATGCCGGGGTTCGCTTTGTTGCTGAGTTCGTCCTCGACATTGACGTCGGCGTCGGCCTCGTTGATTCCGCTCGGGGGCGGAGCGGTGGGAAGCTCGCGGCCGAGCTTCAGCTCCCTAGCTAACGACCAAGCTGCGTTCCACCACCGGAGACTAGCGCCCTTGTATTCGCTCGCAGAAACTACGGTGGCGAGATGGATGTAAGTGATAACGTCGTCCAGGGTACCCGCAGCCCCGAAGGCACCGGATTCACCGGTGATGTTGCCGCCGAAGTTTTCAGGGGGGAGTGAGCCTGGCATCGCGACTCCGAGTCCTCCGAGCGCGACTCCGTCGACCACCGGACTAGTTCCCGGCGAGGAATCTCCGGAAGGCGTGTGGATGAGCGGCTTTAATAGGTTAACCGTCAGTTCGAGCAACTTCTGGCAGATCTTGCCCCTTGCCGAGGGAATGCCGGTCAGGAACGCGGCGTCGCTGGTCTGTGCCGCTACCCACAACATGCTGGCAAGCAGGGCGGGCTGGCATGGTCTCGGCTTGCTAGGGTGGAGGAACGATCTCTTTCGGAAAACGAAGCCCAGGACATAGGGCGACATCGGATGTGCGTGAGCCGAGGAGGAGCTTGCGAAGTAGAGGTCGATCAAGTCACAGGCTAGAGACGCGGGGATTATACTTCCAAGGTGTGGGATTAGCGGGTTGAGCACGGGATAACGGAGCTGCTGGTGGTAGTTGTTTTGTGGAATTTGTGATTGGTATCGGGGCGGAGGCGATGAGATAGACATCCACGGGGGCGAGGCAGCTTCCGCAGCCATTGGATATGCGCTGATAGGACTGGTACCTATGCGGAATGCCGTCGAAGGGTTCGCCGAGAAATTGTTCGGGCTGTGTGCCTGCAGAGCATAGGGGATCTCGGGATAGCTGGATATAGTACCCTGGCCGGAGCCGTAGGCCGGATGCGCCGGTCCCGCGATCATGTGTGTTCCCAAGCCCTGCCTTTCATATGGATTCTGGACATTCCCAAAACTGTTCAGATCTAGCGATGTCGGACTGTCGAGATGATCGTTTTCCATGGTGCCGCCGTGCGTTGGGATATGGGATTGGTGAGAGCTCAACTCCGCTAGAGTGTCGAGGCTGCCGGTTCTTTCGCTACGCTGCATGGCATCTTCGCCGATGTCGTTTAGAAGCTTCTCCGCAGAGCTTGGTGGCTGTTCCGTCTGAGTTGCAGAGGGAGTTTCCGGCTTTGGATCCGAGGAGCCCGCCTCCTCTTCGGTCTGGTTTGGGGATTTCGGGCCATCCTGAGACGTGGCCGAGGCCGCCGCTTGTGCGGCTGCTTGCTGGGCCAAGTCCTTACGGGATGCCTTCCCTCGCTTCTTCCTCTCGCGGATATACTCGCAGCCAAGGCCAAATTCTGTAATAGTTAGTTCTTCCTGAGTCGACGTTGACGTGCTTGCGCCGTTACCCACCTATGCAATGGGCACAAGGATGCTGCCCATCGCATTTCGTCCTAAGCTGGTTGCACTGATCACAAGCCCTGCTGATTCTCCTTCTGATGGGACCACCTGCGCCGGTTGATCGTGTGGTCGGGCCGGCATAGGGGTGCTGACGATGCTTCGGCTGTGGTGCCCGCGCCAGGTGAGGCGCGTGCACTCCTACGTGCTGTTGAAGGTGCTGGAGGGTATACTGAGAACCGTGGCCGAATGTATCCAGGCCGGCTGAGTGAATATGGCTCTGCGGGACATGATTAAACGTCGTCGCGGGCAACGTATGGTACGGCGAGAACCGCTGCAGTGGATTGGACAGCATGGTGACAGCAGCCCTCCTCTCGGGATCTTGTTAGTTAGCAGCGGACTGCAAGACCGAATTAGCCAACACCGTCGTAGATTATTATAGAAGACGATGAACTTCGAACGAGTGCAAGCAGTTGGCTGAAGTGTGGGTGCGTCTAGTGTGTATGTATGCGTGGGAGGAAGTAGAGACGTGCATGGTCATCCCAAGCTATATGGTTGCCGAATATGCAACTGAATCTACGCTTGGCCACACGCCGTGGTTCAGAGGACGGCAGTTGGCCGGACCGAAAAGATATCTGCATGAGGTCCCGCTGCACAGCATGACTGGCACCCAAAAGGGTATAGGGAGATCAACGACATTCTGGGGACGGCACGACTCTAGGTGGCACTGGTGGCAATGCAGGGCAGGTTGGGGTTGTGAGAGCCAGGAGGGAGTAGGGGACGGGTCGAGCAAGGGTTGTCAGGATGCTGAAGGAGAAATGTAACGAAATCTACCAGTTTCTCTACTCACCGGCCCCGACGAGGATCGCTGACGGCTTCAACAAGCTCGCGCCGATAAGTACCGATACTATAACAAAGGCTGGCGGGAAGATCCTGGGGTAGCAGGGACCATAGGATAGAGAGACTAAGCTGGACCTAACCCAAGGTAGTGGTTGATCGAAGCTCTGGAATGCTCACTCTCCGTCTCAGAAAGCACGAACAATATGAACGACCTTGGCGTGCAGGTGGTAGAAGGGGGGTTTCGTGTGCCCTAGATGGGTTCGATTGGAGAATGAACTGCCCCTTCCTCACTCGACTAATATCGAGTTGCGTATTGCTATATTGAAGACGTAATTTACGACGGCGGTCCGGGAGTATGCAGGCGGAGAGGGATATGCTGTGCGAGAAGAAAATTTGGTGGTTAGCATGGCGTCCGTTCTGGAGGGGTCTTCCGTTAGATCTGTAGTTAATAAGTTACCTATATGGCACTTGTCGCGCTGGCTTGAGTGGCATTGCATGGGTGAAAGGGTCGCAAGAAGAGGGGCAGGGATGGAGCTGATGTGCAGACCATGGAGTGTTGACCGAATGGGGGAGACTGGTGGAGTCTGGAGAGGATCGGGATGGGGCAGGGCTGCACGGATCCAAGGAACTCGATGATCGGGCCTGCGGAGATTTTAAAAGTCACGGGCTCCACAGGCCAAATGAAGGAGCAGTCAAACGCGAATGAAGAGAGTGTCGCCTCTGTAGATTACAAAGAGAGCCGTTGTCGTCGGAGTATATCACTAACGAGGTGGGTCAGGTGACACCCATCTATGGAATCGCCGTGGCATACTCAGTAGACATCATGCTCCATTGACTAGACTCGCGCCGAGCAGAAGCTTGTATGCTTTCCTCTATTTCTCTCTGTCGTCTCTTTCCTCCAAGTGAGCATACACTGATATACGCTGAACGAGGACTTTAGGTCTTGAGTGACGATGCTACCTCTGTTGTGGACGTACATAAACGTCCAAAAGGGGTTTCCGATCGGAAAGACTGGCGATGAGGTGTCGTAATGTCTATCGGATGGAAAAGGCGCCGCCGCCGCAAGATCCCACTGCGCTTACGGTTGTGGATGTGGTGGAGTAGACTAACCGAACCCAGCCATCCGTGACCAGTCTGTCCCCAGAGTTAAAGCTTGGCAGTATGTTTACCCCATGAACTGACCAGAGACGCATATCGAACTTGTCCATTTTTAAAGCATAGTTTGTAGCGGAAGCAACCAAACAATCACCAGCTCGTCACGGTCTGCTACTGCACTACGGTCTGGAGACACCGTCCTGCTGTGTCTCTTGCAGTTCAAGCATTGCAGGGATCGACGATGCCGCATGTCGATTCATTGGGGACATTCCTCCTTGGCTGTGGTTGACCCTACTCAGCATCCATATATATTACGGCCATTATGACTGACTAAGGAGGCGAGGCTTGAGCAACCGAGTCCGTTTTTGGTTCCCATGCTCTAAGGACTCAAGGCACTCGCGTTCGAAAAGCTGGGTGGGCCTCTTGACAAGCTCGCAGTCGCAATCATCCCAATAATCTTTCTCCGTGAAGGCCTTTCTGCTCGAAGCCATAAGCTGGTTTGGCTTTGCTGATATATCTTGACGACTTTGTACGCCAAGCGAACTTAAGGAGGGTGTGAGAGATAAACAACCTGTACCCTTCGTACATACATATATTTCAACGAAGAAAGGCTGGGTCCTGAAGGGCATGTATTGGCTCCCGACCCCTCCATGCTACAGCTTCTAACAGAGCCTCCAAGCTCGGGTTACGTATGACGCATACTTTGACTACAAGAGTTGGAAAAACCAATCACGTAGAATGTAAGAGAGATGAAGCGAACAATATCAGAAGAAGCGGTGATATCTTGCTCTCGCATTTCGGATCGGTAAAGTGACCCACTAACTAGATATTCCAGTAAAATCGTTATATTATTAGTGACGTTTTCTTATTCAGCGGGCCCGAATACTTTGTCATTTCGACCCCCTATTGTACGGCATAGCGCAGGCTGTCCCAGCCAAGAAATCCGATCAGGAATTATATACAAGTTAGCCTGATTTGCAAAGTTCCTATATCTGCTTTTCCGCCGTACAAGTACGGTTGTGGCATGGGATAGAACTCAAAAAGGGAAGTCTCCCAAGGGCCCGTTTCTGTGGGCCGTAATAACAATAAAACAAGGATTCGGTTGTAAAGGCCCCCAACTCGGGCGAGGCGGCTTCTGGAGCGCAAGTGATCCCTCAAGCCGCACATGAACGCGAGGACCTTACCAGATATGTGAATAGTTCGGAGGCTACTATAAGAAACTAGGCCTTCCTTTCTTACCTGGGGGAATCCTCCGATTCCGTATATCAAGTGGGCCTGTCGATACCGTAATCCACTGCCGACTCCTTGTTAGGAACCGGGACTCTTAATAAGGAGAAATCTACCCGAGTTGCTAGGATACATAAAAATTATCCAACAATGCCGAAGCATCATATGTCCGAATTTGGCGCATGGAGGTACGGGGCCCTAAGGTGCATTAGACCCCTGCGCGTTGATGATCATGACTACTTAAAGAGCTGCACGAAATAGACGACCTGAATACTTGCTGAAGCGATCCGCATCTTCTTAAATGCATCTGGATGGTGCCGTTCCGTCAAGCGCGCAAGAAGCCCGAATCGAATGGGGAAATGCCTGGTGGTTCTAACGGACCCTGTTAGTCGGGAATTGTACCCGACACTCGACTAATGTTCGCTGCCGAGAAGCATCGTTTGGGTGAGATGGCCGCTCGACGATATCTTGGTGCGCCCTATCGAGACGGTGTTGACTTGTGATATCCTCTTTCCCTATGTTTACTTTGTCTATACCCTTTACTAGCGGTTTTAACTTACGTAAATCTAAAACCACTACATATACGGACTAGAAGCCTTAGGTCGTTGTAAATCCGGCGCTTGTGTATGTAATGCACGGCTGCCGTCACCTGAGCAGGGTATCAATTCATTTCTGAGCGGGCCCAGATGCCATCTGCATGATACGGTATCACGCTCCGCGCCCCAACCCCCGTGGGCAGTACACGATCTTCAAGTCTATGTCTGCATCACCAACCGTTCACATATGCTCGTCGTCCCTGGGTTTTGACAGACCTTCCAACGGCCGTTCCTTCTCGGTGAGCTGTATCATAATCAGTCCGCCATTAGTTTTGGTGCCCACTCACAAGGTAACCAACCCAGTGACACAGGAGGCAGTCAGTCAAACGCCATGCAGTAGTGGCGCCGTGTGCCGCTAGCGGTCGATCGGACCGAGATTCCCTGTGCTCCCCCGATGAATGCAAGAACGCGTGGATTGGAGGATCCTATTGGTGGCCTGCCATAACCCTCTCGCCCCCATCACTTGCACTTAAATCCACGAACCAATCGACAATCAAGCCACAGCGGCCAATGCCCATATGTAGGACAAAGTTCACCAAGCTCGATGAGTATGAACCCGCGCAAGTTATCACCGCGGAGTGCCCAAAGGACGAACGGATCGCAACCAAAACCTCAGTTCCTCGTGTCGCACTGAATTGACCCTCGTACCTTGACCCAACTGGCTTCGTCACGAATCCGGCGGACGTGGAGGTGAATGATGAGCGTGGCAAGTAGTGCTACGGGGGGCAATCGTGTTCTCCCGCCAGAGACCTCCAACGGCCCGGTACCGCATTCAACGCCCAGAACTCCCACCTCAATATGCAAATAAACAGTGCATCTCGATGCCGACTATTATGCGAGAATTTTCACATAACCGATTAGCGCTACCCATAGCCGCAGGGAACATGATATCGAACACGATTCCGACGTGGCGACGAGAGCCGAATTGTTACAACACACGAAGGACCAAGGCCTCTCGACGAAATCACGACGTCATAGCCACTTGGAATCCGGAAATTATTGCCTAGGCATTGACATTACAACGCCAGGCAGACCATTGAACATTACGGCCTCAAGCACCTGCCGGTGACGGAGAGGTATTGGAGGTTGTGAGACCGCTTGTCCCGCCAATAGAAAGGGTCTGTTGCCATGAGCTCATGCAGGTACAGAACATCTGCCGTGCATCGGCACATACGAGTCAGGGTGGATATTGAGCTCTGGATCAGATGAAGTGCCAATACACAGAGCGATTCGATAGCAGCAAGAGCTCCTCCGGTGCGTTTACCGGAGGCCGGAGGTGTCGTACCCATTGGCGGTCGGGCTTTGCTAATTGAATCCTTACCCCATTCATTCAGCAAACGCTAGGTAAGTTCGCATCCCGTCGAGTGTGTGAACAAGCGCGGTACCATCCAACCTCCAACGGCTAGCCCCGCAACACCTCACGGAAGGGGGACCGACTTCCCACTCGACTGCAGGGCTGGAACGGGAATGAGGCTGGCTGGACCGAGCCACGTCACACAGGGGTCAAGCTCAGTCGTTACCTGCCGGTGTCAATGTCAATAACGTTCGAATCCGCCGAACCTGCCAATTCGTTGTGCTATAGTGAGCTCAGCAGAACACAGATTCACTCAGCATTCATGCGATGAGGTAGCTGGTAAGGAAGGGCCTCCTCAGTTTATCAATTAATTCCGACGACTCGCAGAGCTTCAGTTGATCTTTGCCAATACCCCTTCCTTTAGCGGGGAGCTTCCTTGCTTCGTCGCTAAGGTGCGGCTAGCTGCTTGTAAGCCATTAGGACGGTTTGGGATGGTCGTTAGCGAGAAAACAAGCAAAGGGGCCTCCACAGGTGAGTCAAACGGCCCGTATTGGCGCTTCGAGCCAGGCAGCGCAATTTCGCATGGCTATATCAGGAGGAGATATTGGTGCGGGTGAGTATAGCAGCATTTATATACCCCAACTTACGGTTCCCTGGCACGTGTGTATCGCCTTGCAGCAAATACGCGTCTGCCCGCATGGCATGGCGGGCGTGCAGTTCCCTAGCGAGTTATTGTCGCATGGACGAGAAAAGGGCACACTTAAATCTCACGTGCCGGGCGTACTCACGATATTTCGCCCGGTCTCTAATAGGCAGGAACAACATGGCCGTACAACAGACATCATATCATCTAGCGCCGTGACGCTTCTCAAGGATGGAAGCAAAATAAATTCAGGAGCTGCCCGAATAGCATAGCATATGGACCTAATATACCTGGTTAATGGTCAAGTCGACCTAACCGAAATTACTTGCGGCCAAAGTCACGCAGTCGTTGTTGCTTCGTCATATTAGCTCAGCACGCCTTCGTCGAATGCAAGTTGTTTATAGCAGCGAGTTGGCATCATTGTTTAAAGTAATGAATATGCCAATACAGGGCAAGGGCGGCGTCGCTCATACCAATCATTTGCTGGGTCCCTCAGAGAGGACTACCCGTTACCAAGCATTTCCAGACAACTGGGCTCGCGGCTGTTCGAGACCGAAAAGGAGCTCATGGATAACCCTAACTTAATAGAGAACTCGAATGGGAACATGGATGGAGAAGCTTAACGTCTTTGATGCGTCCTAACAAGGTTCCCCGGACTTTTGGTAGCGGGACATGTCCCCCCCTCTCTGCTGCGTTAAGCAGGTACGTTTCGAAAGACGAGCTTCATTCATTGGCTGAAACGTAGAAGAAATGCCTGCCCGTTGTCGAGATGGCTGCAAAGCCGAAGTCTTTCAAATTTATTTCTTACTCTTTTTGCTATAAGCATGTCGAGCATTTAGCTCGAAGAGGTGATACGACCCAGGAACGACGGGCTAACCTTCCGAATCGGACGTTGCAGGCCCGGCAGCACCTTTTCTGTCTCTCGTTTATTTGCAACCCGCGATCTTGGGTTGCAACCGGCCGGAGCGGGCGGAGATTTTTATCGACCAATCAACAATTTCTGTTAGAAGGGGGAAGGACGGGGGTGGCCGGCTGTTTCTCAGGGGTTCCCCAACTTTTTGCTGCGTGCGTTGCGGGTGCGTGGATGGGACATTGCAGAAGTATCCGCTGAACGGGCTGCGGTCCCCCAGACGTTTTTCTTTTCATGGCCGTCTATCTTCCGACGAGCCCAAAATTACCACGGCGGGGAACTTGTCGAGCCTTCTTCGCTCTCTTGAAATCTACATTCCCGGATTGAACCCCTGCGGGAGGGACCCCGGTACTGTAGGGCTCCGCAGGGGCGTTGGCGGTGTCGGCATTCCATCACAAGGTGTTACACTATGTATGTGACTCGTTTCGACTGCCAGAGTCGCAGTGCCGAACGTCACGCATATCGTAAAGTCGGTAATGGGCAAGGTCGTCGACTGGGTAGCTACCGAAGCGAGCCTTGGTTCCCCTAAATTGCATGGATCTTGGCTCTCGAGGCGACCCCCTTTCGCAAACCAGAGGGCCACGCCATGCCGGGAGGAGGCGATGAAGCACACCCTCCCGGATGGGGCTTCTGGAACTGGCGGTCACCTGCATGTCATTGGATGTAAAATCTCGCCCAGTTGGGAAGACCGCACTATCTATAAACGGGCATCCGGAGCCGGGGAAAAATTCCCACGCGATCCTGATCTATCCCGCTGGTCACCTGACGTCCCCTACGCAGATGCGAGGGTCCCCGAGGCGTCGCCTGAACCCTGCCTCCTTAATCTGCGGAACATACCTTGGATAATCACTCCAGTCAACCGCACTTGTAGGCCATGGCGCGTGGCCACCATCGAACATGCATTTCGTGGGCAGCATCGATACAACCTCCATCATTTACCACACGTCCGCGTTTGTCCAGTATAATGTCGGTTTCAAGGGTCGGGGCGTTCTTGTCGGCGTTAGCCGCATCTGCCAGTTGGTCTCGCTGACTCTTCGTGCACTCGAAGATCTAGATGCTCTGCGTGACCAAGAGGCGATGTAATATAAGACCAGTATTATGCGCAAAGGCGGGATCTAGACCCTAACACACGGGGTGAAATCGAATGTCCATCATGGAGAGAGTCTCCCCAGACAACCCTAGCCGGGCATGCTTGCGAAGCTTGGATACCTAGTGCCCCTACCTCTTGGACTTTACACTGGTAATCGGCTCCTCTCGTTTCGACGGCCCGGTGCACCTGGTCTGTCCTACGCGTTTTCCATCCCATAGGAATGTTTCATTCGAAGAGATCGCAATTCCCTACTCTTTATCCTCGGAAACCATACAAATAATAATCCGGGTCGAGAGGAGAGGATCCAGGGGAGGACCTTCCCGCTCTCCTGTAGCAGTGGATGCCGCTGTGTCGCGACCGCGACTGGTAATTGAACACCAGACGAACAGACTGCGCACTTGAAAGCACCTGAATCAGTGGCCGGGGATCCTTAATCCTCTGGTCTTTTTTCAAGCTTCAGGTCTGCTGCCTGTGCATCGTGTGGTAATCGTGCTGGCCGAACCACGACGTTACATCCCGAGGCGACCCCGCTATCTTCTTCCTTCGCCCGGGTCTCCCGACCTCTAGAACCACTTCCACCGTGTTCTGCTTGGAATCAATGGGGCCCGGAGATGCGAGACACCCGGGATTGCACTGCTGCTCGCTACCAGGCCGTGCATTGGTCGGCGTCGATTCGCTCCGATATCTTCTCGTGAAGTTATGCCATTGGGCTGATGCCGATAGAAGCCCGGCGGCGGTGGTGGGTTGGCGACCAAAATCGCCCATAGATCACGACGGGCCCTGAGTCGATCAATACGATCAATATGGCGAAGGTCTCATGGGTGCGACGCTGCAGCTCAGCCGCTCATGATGACTATAGTTTTCCATGGTATATTCGCTCATTTACCGCCAATATCACTGGCTTCAGGCCGGTGCTCATGTTTTCCCTCTGCTTCTTAAACAACAACCGAAAGTGAGGGGTCTGCGGCATGCCGTCTGTCTAGCTTCTACGGCCGGTTCGCGAACGGAGCAGCACCAGAACCTTGACAAGATAGTCATTCAGCTCTTCATATCAGTGTCTGTCTCTGTCGCCTTGGTTGGCTTCTCAGAGCAGTCAGACGCCCCTTTTCTAGTTTACGGGGAGTAGGTTTATGGGATGAGGGCTCAAGCTCCTTCCCTGAAACCCCTTGAAACCCTTGTGCAACCAGTCTTTTTGCTACGGCATCCCGTTGGCATATGACACTATATAAGAAGTGGCCACAGTCCAGGTTCTTCGTGACAGATGCCGTATATATCACGTCGTCCGAGTGATGACTTCCTATTGGAACTCGCCGGTGATGGCGCTATATCTCAGGATACGAGGACTCCAACGATAGGTTGTCCTGCGCACTGTGTGGTGTATCGTCACGTAGTGCCCATGGCATAGGCGGACCCTAGCACATGATCGATTTTTGCTCTCTTTCACTCATGGCGTAGAAGAAGATGCTTACGGGTTCGTGAATACTTGAGAACTACTTCACCTCATGGTTTAATGCTCATGGCTTTCTCTCAGTGCAGTCCGTAATTACTGGAGCGGGAACAACGGTGCTTGGTCAGTACTAAGGCGTGCGCCTTTGAATCTTATTCAGGTGCTTTCCTGAACGCCCGCTAGCCGCTGGACAGGTATGTGTAAGAGACGTGGCTACGCACCGGGAACCTACAGAGCGAAGATGGAATGGGCAACGAGAACATTTACTACGCTCTGAAATGTGGTTATCAGGTGCCTCATGAAAATCTCCCTTCCAACCAGTCTCGTCATGGAATAGACTCGTTGCCATCATCTGTAACCTGAGCTGCTCAAAGCCACGGCACCCGGAAGTTCGACTGCGGACAGTCTCGGCAGGCATTCGGACGGCCTCGAAAAGAAGGCTGCTCCATATGTCTCTTTTAGGAAGATCAGCTCGAGGTCCGTCACTCCATAGTAACAATGAATATTTTGGATATTGTTTCCCGTATGCTGTCATGGGAGCGGGATGCTAGAACAAGCGGAGGGACGGTTTGAGCTACTCATATTTTGACTGTAGCCCAGAGGCTACATCCACTGGGATCAGTGGGTAGGCATGTCATCAAAAATTGCCTTACAGACCAACGAAACGGCGGATTAAAAATGAAAAAAAGAAGTTATTAATAACTTAAGAAAAAGAAAGGAGATTCGAAGTACCTCTTGAAGAGGTGCATCGGGAATTGAGCCCGATGCGGGGGTCGAACCCGCAACCTTGAGATTAAGAGTCTCACGCTCTACCGACTTTTCTTAGGTTAGCTTTAACAGTAACAGTCGATGGAAGGATTTCCTTACTTGAGCTAACCGGGCTTGTTGATGGGTGGCGCAGCTATTATTGTAGGATAAGTACGCAACAGGTACTGGCCTGCAGAAAAAGTTTCCCCCGGTTGCTCAAAGTTACGGGCAGTTCGGACGAGGAACCTTGCTCAAGAGCTTTTTCGCACATACCGCACGGAAAATTTTGGGGGAAATACAGTACTGCATGTGCGCTGTGGAGCCCCGGTCTGTTAGCGTATTCCGGTGCCGCCGCTAGGGACCGGTAGTTTACGTTATACATACTACGAAAGCAGTCGAGAATGGCTTTGGGAGACGTGTTGTCACTTAAAGACCTATCTCGGCTAGGGAGGTGTACCTGCATATTAGAAGGAGAAGTAGCTTCCGCAGCCTCCTCTGACGGCTCGGGAGTAGGGTAGTACAGCAAGATAAGACCCCCCCCACAGGTCCCCCAGTTCCCGAACTTGATTTCATTAGTCGTACATAAAACGGCCGGCGAATAAGAGTCTGGGGGTGGTTCCGACAGGTGTAGCTAGGACGTGATACTGTAAATAATAAGGGAGGCCGCAGACCATCGAATTCGGGAGGGGTAGATTATGAGAAGCAACGCCGTTTCAGCTGCATGGCATTCACGGTTTGGGCTTTCTCGGACACGCAGATTAGTTCGAGGAAACCGGCTCACTGTCTCCGTGGAGCGCGGAAAGATTTCTGATGAGCGCAGAAAGGTGCTCCCCACCTGGCCTCCCCAGAAGTCCACCCTTCCACCATTTGACTACAACTATGGCAGAAAGGGCATATGATTGAGCCAGCAAGGTCTAATCAGGCGACGGTAGGTTCGATCTTGGAAATGGAATGGGAGTGTTCGCAGTACGCTTCTGAAATTTGCAAGCTTCATCCATCAATCAGCACCCTATCCATAGCGCCGGGTAGCTACCTACCTAGATAGATACCTGGAGATTACCGAGAAGGTCGGAACGGTAGCGATGCAGAAAGGCCGGCGCGGGGCTGCTGCTGGGTGGGGTCCCCTTGAGGGTGGGAAACTTAAATCGAGTCACACCGAACGATATCCACCAAACCCGATACGTAGAGAACAGTGAGTCGGGAGGGGGTTGATAGCTGATAAGAGCTCCTAGATAAATAACTACGTAGCACGAATTGGGCCGTATGCGACATGTCACGGTCTTTCGCATGCACAGCTGTTTTGGATACCTAGTAGCTGAGATCCTGGCATTTCAAGCGGCTTCTGCGTTCTCCCTCTTTCATAGAGTAGTGAACTTATCAATAAATAGCCCACGATGGCCGAGGACGAAGGCAAAAGGCGGGCCGAGGCCCTCGTGCCGAAGTTCCAGTTCGAACGCGTGCTGAATCAAGGTATGGCGGGGTGAGGGAGGGCCCTCGTTGTCAGTCTCACAGGCCCTATTTCCTCCTACATTTTAACCTCGGCCTCCGAACACGGGGGATTTTCTTGTCAAGGATTAGGGCTGCCGACTGACAGAGAGGCACACAGACGATGCAGGCCGTCGCATAACCCTTTACGGACAAGTCGACGCCCAACCCGCGCTTCTGATCCTCGAGCGCGCCCCCTTCCCCGACGCGCCGGGATACCTGTCTGCGCTGCCCGGTAACCTGCGCGGCCTCACGAACCTCGGGAACAACGACATCTACTCGTGGTTTCTGGCCTCGAGCGGCGAAGCGGGAGCTGGGCTAGGACTACGGAAGGACGAGGTGGCCGACCTCAAACTGTCGCTCATATACCCGTGCACAGACAAGCACGTCAAGAAGCACAGCCGGCAGGGGTTCCGGCACGTGATGGAGACGCCGGCGGTCTACCGGGAGCGGGTGCGGCCGTGGATCGAGCGGGCAGGGCGGGCGGAGGGCCAGCTGAACTGGGTGTACAACATCATCGAGGGCCGGGCCGAGGCCGAGGACGTCATCTACCGGACGCCGCTGGGCCGCGACGGCGACGAGGGCTTCCTGATGCTGCCGAACCTGCACTGGGACCGGCGCACCGTCGAGGCGCTGCACCTGCTGGCCGTCGTCGAGCGGCGCGACCTCTGGACCCTGCGCGACCTGCGCAAGCGGCACGTGCCCTGGCTGCGGCACATGCGGGCCCGGCTCGTCGACGCCACCGTGAGCACGTACCCGGGGATCGAGCCGGACCAGCTGAAGCTGTTCTTCCATTACCAGCCCACGTACTACCACCTCCACATCCACGTCGTTCACGTCATGCTGGAGGCGACCTCGACCCAGTCGGTCGGGAAGGCGGTCGGGCTGGACAGCGTCATAGAGCAACTGGAGGCAATGGCAGGTGATGACGAGACGGGCATGGACACGGTCTCGCTGAGCTACATGGTAGGCGAGGCGTCGGAACTGTGGACAGATATATTCGAGCCCCTCAAGAGGGAGGGTGCTGGTAAAGGTCATCTATCGTAGCGACGAGGGTATCAACCTTGGGCCCCTTTGGACAATCATGCCACTCCCCACCGTCCCGTATGCAATAAATCTCCTCGTCCACCCGTATAGTGCAGCTCGTGGTAACGCCAGCCTACGAGCCATAATTAGTAAAACATCGCAGACTCTCCTAAAACCTTTGGTGCAGAAAACATACGTCAGAGCTCCTCTTAACGCTCTCTCTCAACAGCGACAAGCCGAAGGCGCCATCATCCCTCGAGGCGCAGTCGTTTAAATCCCCTATGCTCATGCCGTACTCGAGCGCGCACTCCTCCACCAGCTCGCTATCCGGGATATCCTCATAATCCTGCGTCAGGCAGTAGGTGAAGCCGAGGTGGACCTTGACGTCTGGGTAGAGGTGCACGGCGCACAGCTCGATCTAGACCAGCACTAACGTTAGGGTAATGTTCCCACCGCCAAAAGGGGGGGGGCAACGCGTAGATAGACGATTGGGAGGCGCGAGAGACTCACGATGTTGCCCATGCACTCCTTGGGGCCGTGCTTGCACTCGATGCCGTCGTTCTCGGTCGGCGCGCCGATGTAGGAGAGCGTGAAGTTGACCTTCTCGCTGGCGCGCACCATGGCGGGCAGCACCAGGTCCCTCAGGCAGTCTCGGGCGTCGGGGCATTTGCTCATGATATGGATCTCGAGGGGCACGGGCGGGTTCTCGGCGCCCGTGGCGGTAGTGGTGGTGGCGGCGGATAACGACGAGGACGACGGTGCCTGGGAGGACGATAGACGTAGAAAGCGGCCGGCGCAGCTCGAGACGGCGCGGGAGCTGAACAGCATGTAGAGGGGGATGGTGACGCTGAACAGGACCGCGACCCAGCGATGGCGATGGCGGGCGCGGTAGTGCATCGGCCGCTTCTCATCCATGATGGGCAGGCTGTTCTTGTAAACCATGTGCGATGTAAACAAAACAATAAATCAAAATCCAAAACACTATCGTGATGACTGTCGACGATTGATTACTTAGATGCTATCCCGTTTGGACCCTGAAGATGATGGCAGGTGTAAGGATAAGTTAGGTATGTACCTGGGCCTACTGTAGACTCGCCCAGAGAGATGCCAAAGATAAGGGATCAGGGGATCCACCCTAACTAGACTTTACTATGTAGTACGTTCATGAGTGAGTAGTGGATTTCCATTCCATATGTGGAAGCGCCAATAAGACAAGGAGCTTGGAAGGAAAGGTCAGCTGTTACCTTTCCCCGGCCCTCTAGACTAAACCATATTCGGAACTCCATCGTCACCTATGCACATTCCCCATATCGTGGTTATCAGAAGAGCCTGTCGTAAGTTCCATGTGGGTATTCTCAGGAAAGAAACAGGCGGTGTTAAAGAAGGGTTTCACATCGAAATAAAAAGTCTTCATCCCGGGAACTCGCCTTTGTATGTCTATTTTACATACATATCTCGTACACATGAGTTAATTCAACGGCAGCCGGTTAAAATTCGAGACCAAGTGCTGTCCTAAAAACATGCGTACGTAGGGAGCTATTTTCCGAATATTACCTAGTGTCCTTTCCCGCCGCCGATACTAAGTATACTTCTGTAGCTACCTCGTTACGTACCTCCCTTGCCGAAATAGGAGAGGGAGCCTCAACAACCCCCACAACAAGGGCACCTCTGGCAGTCGCAATTGTGAATAGGTCTGTTAGCAGATTTGAATGTTTCGTTTGGGTGGACTCCCAAACATGCGACTGGGCTTTTCATTAGACGTATCCGTAAGTCACATCACGACTGGGGCCTCTAATATCTTCTCCGAATACTTAATGACTCATTCGGGCACAGGAGCAACATCGTTGACTTCGTCTGAAGGTTATTAAATCCGCTTGAGACGGTCAATCATAATGGTGTAATTCTCCCAGTCGAAAACCGTATTCGCCTCCTGTCATCAAGCGCCTTTCATGCAAGTGCTGACTTTGATGCAGCTAGTTATTCAGGTACCGCCACATGCATGACTTCTCCAAGGACCAATGGTTTATTAGGTCGTGGCGTTCCTGCAGCAGTTGTACACACTCATTCTTGGAGTGCATGTGAGTCGGTAGCGACATCAAGCAACATCGCAATTAGGAGGTATCTGCTGGGGTTGCACCACTAGGAGATTATACTGAGTGTTGTCCTTCATTCCACATCAAGTTAATATGGATACCACATCTCAAGAGTCCGATATGAGCAACTTCCTTGGACCTCTCCACATGGATGTCGGCATAGCAACAGGTTTAGCAAGAGAGTTCCGCCTGACATTTGAGCGGCTGGCGGCTGAATCTACCGATCAGTTTCTCCCCACCCCAATTGCTGAATCCATACTACGTCCAGAAGCCGGACAGGAAAAGGGGCGGTATGTATCCAAGGCCTCAATGTTACCCGCCACCCACTTCACACCCCGGACGCATGCCAGTGGGCTTTGTCCCGAATCCGCCCTTGAAGAATCGACGTACACTACCGTCTCGCTCAAGCTAATGCCATTACAGGTATCTTGCTATCGACATGTACGCCTTACGATAGGGAGCTTTTCCTGAACGGAACTCGGCTAACTCCTCGCAGCGGTGGAACCAATTTGAGAGTGGGCTTCATCGACCTCCTTGGGGTTGACGAGTACGATCCCAAGCCGGACCAGACTCTCAAAAGCAAAGAATCACCTGTCCGCCAGGCCTTCGAGAAATCGTGGCCCATCTTGGAGAATCTCAAGAGTCGGCACCCCGATGAGCTATTCACATGGATCGGCAAGTGCATTGCCGAAGTGGTTCGAGAAGGATGCGACAAGTTCCATTTACCTAAGGATGTCCCGCTGCCCATGGGAGTTACCTTCTCCTTTCCGATGCAGCAGAAGACTATCTCCGAAGCCACCCTTATGCCGATGGGGAAAGGCTTCCTTATCTCCTCTAACTTAGACCTTGGGGCTTCTCTAGCAGACGGTTACGAAAAGGTGAGAACTCCGTGTCTCCCGCCAATAAAGGTCACGGCTATCCTGAACGATTCCGTCGCAACGCTGGTATCTTTCATCTATCAATCGCGAGAGGACGAGACCCACAAAGCGGCGATGGGTCTCATCTGCGGCACGGGCAGCAATGCCACGATATCTCTCCCGAGGCGCATGCTCCACCGGGATAAGCTGCCCGGGAAGGTGAGAGGCTTGACCGACGATCCTGTAGAAGACCTGAAGATCGCGGTGAACACGGAGTGGAGCATCAACGGCTCGGCCTCGGCGTTGCACAAATTCGGTCTTGTCAGCAAGTGGGACCGCCAGCTCGACTCAGAAGGCGAGAAGCCGGGATTTCAGGTAAGTATCTGGAACCCTTCACCCTCAAGGAAAGGCACACAGAGTCTACAAGTGCTGCTGAGATATTTTAGATCTGGTCCTTGCTAACCTAGATTGTGGTAGCCTCTGGAGTATATGACAGCCGGGAGATATCTAGGCGAGCTAGGACGGCTCATTCTGCTCGACTACCTGCGATCTCGTTTACATTATACCGATGAGATGTTGCCCATGCAGCTGCAACAGAGATTCGGACTGACGACGACCTTCCTGAGTCACTTCCGCCCCCCTGAAGCCCCGACCCTGCTCCGGAAACTAGAGAGCGAATTTCCATCTTCGACGGCGAAGTCGCCCTTCCAATGGTCGGAAAACATCGCGCTGATCCTCTACAAAATCGCAAAGGCAATCGAGACGAGGGCGGCGGGCCTCGTCGCCGCCGGCGTGATCGGACTGCTGGCCTGCGCCGGGGACATCCCGCTCCCCAGCCACGAGAACGAGCCCCCGCAGGCTGCATTATCCAAGAAACCACTGGCATCACCGGCGACGATGACGGAACCGGAGCCGGAACTGGACAAGGGGAAGAAGACGATGACGATGACGCTGAGCGTGGGGTACACCGGCGGGTGCATCAGCCACTTCCAAGACTACCTGGCGGACTGCCAGGGCTTCCTCGACGCCATCCTCGAGGCCGAGTTCGGCGATGACAATGGGCCGCCACCGGTCAAGGTCGTCCTCAGCCCCTGCCACGACGGCGGGATCCTCGGCGCCGGAGTCCTATGCGGCGCCGCCACACAGGCGGCTTCGAGGGATATCTGAAGTAGGGGCTGGTTATGTCCGGGATCTCTTAGCGTAGCGCTTTCCGGAAGTATATCAGACACCGGATAAAAGATATCCAACCCTTTCCCAGATCCTCGTATGTCCCTTGTTGCAGACCGGCAAGGCTATGCATATTCGGAAAGGGGCGACGGTGTACGGATTAATTGGTGGTATATCAGTTGTCAGGGTTTACTTTCTGCATTAACACTGGCGAAGGGCTGTTGCATGTAAATGATGCCTATGCGGCATAGAAGCTTTCAAGACTGGAGGTTTTGGGATCCAAAACCGGCGTCATCCATGCCACGCGCGACCCACAAAATGAGCCTCCTTACGTGACCCTCGCCCTATGGGGATTGGACGGTATCGTTGAAAAAGCTCGTTTCATAGCCGCTACTTTATATAAAGTTAAGTTTAGGAAAAGCTGAGGTTATATGGTAGAATATAAATCGTTAGTACTACCTACTAGTACTGTTAAGGTGTGTGTGGTGGCTGAAAAGATTCGTTGCTAGGGGCCACTAGAGCAACGGGGTACATTTTATGGCTTAGGACCCGATATACCCTTATTTAGTACCTGTATGGCATTCTGTAATAACGATGATTAGGTGAACAAACGAATCGAAGGAGTGATAGTAAAAAAGAGGAAGGCAAAGATAACTACGTCTGCTGCGAGGGAGACAGGACAAGAAAATGTGCGCGGTGATAAGGCGTTAAGAACATGTTCTAACATCGTGGACAAATACATACGTGAATAACATTCATAATTGAATAAATACTAGGAATATGACTTAAAGAGAAAGCCGGGGGCAATCGCCTCTGCAGGAGACGTTTAAATATAATGCCCCAGCCCCTCCCACACCAAACTCGATCCTAAAGTCTTAACGTACATTATACGACACAACCCCTTATTGTTACTACGAGCCGTAAGCACTATGAGCATTTCACACACTCGGCAGACCCGTGTCGTGCGGTGTATTAGAAAGACGCAGGAGCCCGTCTCGGAGATGGTCACATTAACTCTACCTCTGGACAAAAATGGCTGCCGCAAAGCTGGGGTGCTGGTCCCTCGAAAAATGCCATCTGCCGACTCCATAGCTGATTTGCACGAGGCCGTACGTAAAGATGAGCCGGACCTCATCAGGGGAAAGCTGGCCGCGAAAGCGTACCAGTACGGCACATCGCCAGGGGCTATGCTTCTCCTAGCTATTAATCCATCAAGCGGCGACTCTCTCTTCCACACTGCCATGCGTGCCGAGCGCCTCGACGCCCTTTCCGCGTTGAGGAAGATATTCACGCCTAATGGGAGCTTTGAGATCCCTATTCGGCTGTTGTTCAAGCACAAGAACTATCAGGGCGAAACTATGCTCCACGTGGCTGCGCAGACCGGCAACCAGGA
This sequence comes from Monosporascus sp. 5C6A, assembly GCA_004155035.1. NCBI lineage: Eukaryota > Fungi > Ascomycota > Sordariomycetes > Xylariales > Monosporascus > Monosporascus sp. 5C6A. The sequence continues at coordinate 70,648 of QJOB01000098.1, forward strand.
AATGGTAACAGCGGCGTACCGCCTTTTCTGCAGGGACTCGCTTCCTTCCGAGCCGCGTTTTACCCCGACTCCTGCCGAGGAAAGAAATAAAGGACTCGAGGACCGACACCGCCTCCCGCCCCTAATGTTCCTGCTAGAACAGAATACAGCTAGTCAGGATGCGGCCGGCGCAGCAAGGGCAAACGGGCACGAGGATGTGGCACGATGGATCGAACGCCTTATTACACAGCTTGACCCTCACGGCGATAGGAATGATGTTAAAGTAAAGGAAAGGATGCAAGAGTTTATTCGCCAGCATTACCAACACGAGTACACTGAGATCCAGGTCGAAGACGACATGGTCGACGAGGACTACAGTGACGACGAAGAGGATGCCGACAATAAGCATAATCACGAGGGGAAGAACAATTAATTAATTTGATTTTTCACAACGGCTAGCGTATTTATAAGATAGTGTCGGCAGAAGTGTTGCAATTCTTCAGACCGGGGGCTAGGTTGCTGTTCTAGGTTACTCATTTACAATTGTGGTGAGAGCAGCCAAATATAGGTAGGCTTCAGCGCCTTTGTCCTTGCAATCCTAGGGCCACAAATCAAACCCCTTTCAACAAATCGCCACATCTGCTGACAGATTTTTGTTTATGACCAAGCTATATTTATGGCTGTTTCCAGCGTTCCTTGCGATCTAAGCGCTTCATGATGAACACTCACTAGTATACACTTCCCGTCAGCCTTGGGTTGTGTAGCCGGTGTAAAACTCGACCCGAAAGCCTCCCGCCTCGCCTGCGTTCCTCGTATAATCATACGCCACAGCCGCAAAAGCAAACGACTCGGGGTTCTGGGCCGAGGTGCCCACGTTGAGCCTTATGGCACCACTAAAGTCGTACAGCTCACCACCGGGCGGCTTGGTGTCCGAAGTGCCGAGGACGAGGTGGAAGAGTTCGTGAAAGAGGGTCGTGGCCGTGGGGAGGACATCGCCGATTTTCTGTGCCGGGTCCACTCTGCCAGCGTCGACGTCTTGCTTTCGTATCGGGTTGGGTTGTACGCTACGGATGCCTCTCCGCACTGTGAACACGATAGGACAGATGGTGATGGATGACGGCTGAATGATATCCTGCGTCACGCCTTGATTTCCGGGATCGGAACAGTACCCCAACGCGGGATTGACGTCATATTCTTGATCAAAAAGATATTGATTATGCTTCAAGCTCCAATACTAATAACAATACGATTGCGGTCAGTACCAACACGAACAAGCTTGCGTATAGTATCATCTTCCCTCATGCATGGACCTGCCCTTAAGCATTGCTACTTACTGGGAAAGCTTGCTGTCCCAGGGCCCTGGTCGCATCTCTCTGTTGTTGCGCTAGGTCAGGGACATCTCGAATGAGGACCGGACCGCCAGTGTTTGGATTAGGTATTGGATTGCCCTTTGGGTCTCTGACTGGATCGTTCATAGCCCACCGCTGGAGCCAATTGTCGTGGCAAAAAAGAAATGGTTTACCGTCCGGAATGGTCCTAGATCCGCGCAGGAAGTCCCGCACAGCTTCAAACGACTCTGGATTTCTGTTAGCTTTCTGTAGAACGAGACGATTCAACTGGAGAATTCGCACTGCAGCGCGCGTTTTGTAACAGGGACGTCCAGAACTCCTTGGGGCCTGGTTAACTTACGTCTAACCTTTGTCCGGTCGGTCCTCCTGCTGCCTTTGAAAAGCGCATGCACCAAACGCTCTGCTTCCGGATTGCCGCCATTCGCATAGTCATCCATCAGCTGGACTCCCGAAAGCGCGAGCGTCAGGCTATCTGCGACGTAGCTGTCCATGGCTGCCTCGCCGACGTATTGGCATCCTCCACGCGCGTTGGTACTGAAGTCGACTTCGAATAGCTCCCTTGTCCTCTTCGCGTCCTGGGCAACAGCATGGCTGGAAGCCAACGCCAGCAGAAGCACGACTTTGGCTATTGGTGCCATCATGAAGTTTCACCTGGCCTATCAATCAGGTGAAAGCCAAAGGCGATGCTGAAGAAGAAACTCAGGAACCGCAACGGACTGGCCTCTGATGATCGCCGAGAGGCAAGTGAGGTAGCTCTTCTTCTAGCCTCCTTCTCGCCCCGGGGGCTCAGCGTAGATGCCCTTTCCGGGCAGGGCCGAAGGATTCTCAGCAGCGTCATGTTACTATCGGATGCATCATCTCGAAGGCCTAGACTGGAAGTTTGGGCTGTAGGAATAAGGCACAGCTTCTCAGCGATAGTGTTGTAGGAACGACATAACGTCGTTCTATTACCAATGTGACAGCTGCCGCGGTTAGCATATCCCGAGATACCTAATCGTCAGCCAATCATAGAGTCCAATAGTAGAACTTACCCCTGTTGCTGGGTAGTTCGATCCAACCATGCCAAGAAGCCGGATAACCAACACGGCTGTTGCCAACAACTGTTATTCATGGTTACCAACGTATATTTACTGACCTTATGCGGTATTTTTACCCCTTTAAGGTGTGATCCGAACCATCACACGGCCCATACGAGCCTCGCAGCATTCCATCTAACAAAATGCGGATCTGGCGTTTTCAGCTTATATCTCAGGACGTGCTTCATAGGTATCTGCTAATACGCAATTCAGTCTACAGTACCTGCATGTTAATTTCCCAATCTTTGCCATATGCGATGACTCGAGACACCACTGCCTCCTCCTACATGAGGCGCTCAAATCCTCCGAGGCACCAGCATGTATCACGTATTGAGTAACATATTTCGGACTACATGTGCACTTCGCATATCGGACCTAGGCCTGAAAAGGGGCGGTGCATGATGAAACCTCTTTGCACTTGGTCGAGATCATGGTCCGTAGGATCGCAGGCATTTGCCATCCTTGTCGAGCTACCGATCGTCGTATAGACTAGTTATTGAAGCCGGCAAAGTCCCCAGTGCGCCGGCCGTAAGTGTCGAGTAGCTCATAGACGGCATTAAACGCTCTGCTAAGCCAGTTCCCCAGCCGCTGTCTTATAGCCCACTACCCTTCTCTTCTCATTCACATGGCATGGCACCTAGAAAGTGAGACATGTCAGGATGAGACGTCCAGCTGCAAACTGCTTCTTGCTCGCCTCAGCTGTAATAGCTGAAGTAACCCTGCCCTTAGGGCCAGTGGGCTCCTCGCCGCCTTTACCAGTCGGGCCCCCTCAGGTAAGAATTGAAGACCTAGTGGTAAGAACCATGCTGAGTCCGCGATACAGCCAGCGCCGTCGTACATGAGGGACAACACCCTCAACCAGTATGGCACTGCTCCGGATAAAGGCACCATGGGTGGACCGTACCTCGGCTCCGGGCCGCTCGAGCCAGTAAGGGACGGTAACGAGACATCAAGGGTTGCAGCCGATGACGGCTTTTGGTTGTCTACCTTGGGGCCCCTTGGTACATCGCCGTTTGCTCCTGAAGGCTACCAGTTCTTCCGCAATGTGAAGGATTTCGGCGCCGTTGGCGACGGCGTGACTGATGACACGGCAGCCATTAATAGGGCCATGTCTTCCTTTAGCCAGTTTAACCAGGATGACTCGCGCTGCGGGCTCGAGTGTGGTTCCAGCTCGGTTCTGAATGCCGTTGTCTATTTCCCGCCGGGCACTTATTTGGTTACGAAGCCCATTATCATGTATTTCCACACACAGATGGTAGGAAACCCGAGGAGCAGGCCGATTATACAGGGCTCGGCGAACTTTTCGGGAATCGCTCTCGTTGACGCCAACCCCTATGTCCCTGGCGGGAACGGGAGAACTTGGTACGTCAACCAAAGCAATTTTTTCCGCCAGATCCGCAACTTCGTCTTCAACATGAAAGGTATGGCGCGGCATAACTGGGATGGTGACCAGGAATATGTTCCCGCTGGAATTCACTGGACAATTGGACAGGCGACCAGTATCTCCAACTGCGACTTCCAAATGGACGTCTCAACCGCAGAAGGCTCGGCTACCGCAGTAGGAATCTTCATGTAAGGATGTTTATGGCTTACCCCTTTCGGGCCTGTCTCAGGAGCAAAACCTTCCCGTTCCAGTCAGAACCCATACACTTTTCCTCTTGGGACATGGTTGAATTAGTGCTGTAGCTCCGAGCGCCGTCTATACAGTTATCACTGACTCATGGATACAATAGGGAGAACGGCAGCGGTGGATCTGTCAGCGACTTGACGTTCTTTGGTGGTAACATTGGCTTTTTCGCTGGCAGTCAGCAATTTACCGCCATTAATCTGCAATTCACATCCTGTTTGACGGCTATCAAACATCCATGGAATTGGGGATTTGTATGGAAGAATGTTTACGTGCTTTCTTGCTGGATTGCAATCGACTGTACCGACTACTCAGAATCCAGCGACCCCCCACAGGGCACCGGCTCTATCACAGTCCTGGACTCTCACTTCAACGGCGTTCCTTATGCTATTACTGTGGCCCACCAGGAGCATCAATATCCCAGCATCGTGCTGGATAACTTACTCGTCGAAAATTCGGAATCCGTGGTTCTTGTTTCAGGAGGTGAGACTCTCCTACGGGGCTCGGGAGGTCCACTCTGGTTCAATTCGTGGATGTCTGGGTATCAAGTTCTCCCTGATGGTTACTCCGGTAGACGGACTGGGTTCGTTGGTGCGAAACCTAACAAGCCAACCGCGCTTCTAGGTGGCCAAGGGGGTTACTTTTACCGCTCAAAGCCGCAGTATGGTGGCGGTGGCTTAGTCGTCGCCACGGAACACGGTATATCAAACGATGCCACCGGCGACCAAACAAGTGCAATCAACGCCTTACTTCGTGACAATGTGGGCTCTACTGTCTTCTTTCCAGGTGGTGTCTACCTCGTCAAGGGGACCGTCGAGATACCGGTGGGCTCTAAGATCGTTGGCTCTGGCTGGAGTCAAATCATGGCGACAGGTTCCTATTTCGCCGACGAGTTTGACCCCAAAGTTATGGCCCGTGTCGGCCAGCCTGGTGATTCTGGAGTTATCGAGATCTCCGATATGCTTTTTACGACTAAAGAGGGCACAGCTGGTTGTGTCCTGATGGAGTGGAACGTCCACGAATCCCACCAAGGCTCGGCGGCAATGTGGGATAGCCATTTTAGGGTCGGCGGTGGTGGGGGTACGGACTTGTTACTCGAAGACTGCCCTATCCACACCTCCACTCCTATCGAGGATTGCAAAGCTGCAACGATGATGCTGCACATGACTAAAGGATCCTCTGGCTTCTTCGATAACGTGTGGGTATGGATTGCAGACCACGACCTGGATGACCCCCTCAATGCTGAAGCATTCAACGGCAAGAATGGTATCCCTGAGAATGTGTACACGCAAAGGTATGCGGAACCATAACATGCTGGGCGCCACAGTCCAGGATTGTTGAGATTTTCCAAGCTGACGTCTGCATAGTATGATTCTTACCTCTCTTTAGCTCTCTACTTTCTTGTAATCCGCCTGCGAGGGAGCTACGATTTGAGGTTTCCGGTTCCGGGTATGATGCTAATATATAGTAGTCTCTATTTACGTCGGTCGCGGCGTTCTTATCGAATCGGATGGCCCTACGTGGTTCTGGGGCGGCGGTAGCGAGCATGCCCAACTGTACCAGTGGCAACTTCTTGGCGCCTCGAATATTGTCATGGGCCATGTCCAGACTGAAACGCCCTATTACCAAGACAACCCCACAGCTCTTGAGCCCTATACTGTAGGCGAGTGGCCCGCCGATCCGGGCTTCGAAGATTGTGCTGAGGACTTCTGCAAGAAAGCCTGGGCTCTGCGGATCCTCAACTCGACCGACGTCTTCCTCTACGGTCTGGGGTTCTACTCCTTTTTCCAGGACAACAACCTCGGCTGCGCCTTGTCGGAAGAGTGCCAGCTGTCTTTCATTGAAACTAACTATGCCGAACGCGTCTGGATGTATAATATCTTCACGAAAGGCAACGTCGAGATCGTGTCCCCCGAAGGTGGAATCCCACCACTGCTATTCAACGGGACCACGCGGAATGGTTACACCAGCAACGTCGCCGCGTGGTTAGCCTTGGCCCTCGAGGGTGGGGACCGAGGTAGCTCTCTTGAGCCTGGAAGTGACGAGGGATCAGGTGTCGTTTACATCGACCCCGATCTTTGGGAGGACGAAGGCGGGGACGGCACCGTAACAGTCCAATGTTACGACCCTTGTACTTATGTGCTGCCACCGCTGACGCTTTCTACCGAGACAACCATCACGTTTCCCCTACTTACTACTTCGCTCGAAGTAGGCTGGCTCGCAGATACAACGTACGTTTTTGACGGGGAGACCATAACCACAACTGTTTTCGTGACGGTAGTCCAAACGACAGTTCTGACCATCCCCCCAATGACCACGTCGATAATTCCATTGTGGAACGTCAACATCACGGAGGGAGAGACGTCAGTCACGATAAAAGCAACGACGAGCTTACTTCCTCCTCCGATAACCATTACCAATGACCCCGATCCGGAGGGCAACGGCTCCTCTCATCCGACTAACACGCGGACTATCACTCCCAAGCCCTGGCCATGGCCCACGGATGAGACGCCGACAACCACAACGAGTAGGACTACTACAAAAGGAGACGACAATGATGATGACGACGATGGCGAGGTCCCCATTGTCATCGTACACACGAAGGGTCCGCCGAAGCCAACTTGCAGGGCTAATTGCGGAAGCCTGTGTAAAGTTTTCTGTGATACACCCTGTTTGCTCTTTTGTCCTGGGGGTCCTGATCATGGTGAGTTTCGCATATTCTACTTTTGTTTGGTGCTCAAGAGATATGTATCCCCTACTAACGCCTTGTGTTCAAGACTTCTGGGATGAGGATAACCCTAACCGGCTAAACCCTGACAACCCGGGGGAACCGGATCCAGACTGCACCACCAGTACATACAGCTCCTGTCAGACGCTTTGTATCCCCACCCCGACGCAGTCCTGCTCCTCTACCTGTAGCCCTGTGATTGGGTGCTCGACAACGGGCACCGACATCGAAGCCAGCATTACCCCGGCACCGGGGTACGGTGTGTACATGGAGTCGTACGAGCCCTGGCTCTCGACGCTGCCCTCCTTTAGCGAATACTTGGATGCCGCTCAGGACGTGCTCGAGGAACTAAGCTCTCTCGACGGCTTCCCGGACTTCGAGTCGACCAGCGAGAAACCCCCGCCTTCGACCACTACCGCTACGGAAATCCCGATCCCGACCATCCCGCCGCCTGGAAACTTCTACTGCTTCCGCGAGCACAACGACGACGGCCGGTGGGGCGGCTTCACAGACCCGGAGGCGGTGGCGATGGTGGAGTACTTCTGCAATAGCGAGCCGCTCTCGCCCTCCAACACGTTTGGCTACGCGTCGCGGGACAGCCGGACCGGCGTTCTGCTTTCCGTGACCTGGGCCGACGACCAGACCGGGTGCAAAGCGAAAAGTGAGATGCCCATGGGCGAGTGGTGCATCGACACCATAAGCATCATGCTCTTGGCATGCGATCTACAGCTCGGCGAACCGTATTACGGGGGTGCGTTTGTGGACAACGCCGACTACGGGTGTGTGAGGTGGTGGATGGGCGCCGATACCTCAGCACAGCTGGTGCAGGTGCCGGACCAAGGGCCGCAGTCCCTTCCGCCCCCGGACAAGGAAGCCCATCTGCAACAAGTTTCCGAGCTGGAGCCAGAGCTGCCGAGGATAGTTAGGGAGCTGCGGTCTACTGTTGTTTCGAATCAGAGTGTCGGGGCCCCACTTAGCTTCTGAATCACACACCTTTTTTTGTATGGGCCCCTTCATAACGCGTGTAGACCTTCGATAGCAACACAACAATAACGCGTTGAAGCTGTTTTTAATGGACGATTCGTATGATATACGATATTTCGAGGCTGCTGAAGCGTTATTTAGCCCTGATCCGAAAGCCAAGTACGGGAAACGCCTTATTACGTTGCAAAGATATAACCTGTTAGCTTTAATTGCCGAAAACGATCATATTAACGAAAGACTATCGACCTTATTCGATGTAAACGTACGCACGATCGAGCGATATTGCTCCCAATATAAGGCAATTGGGCGATTTCTTATAAGCGGCGTTAATTATTATTACAAAGAAGCGTTAAGGCTATTCCCCTGGGTACTTAACGTAGGTCTTATATACTGTTACGCGTTACATTAATTAACTAACTACTTAAAAGATGTTAAAGGAATTAACTTACAAGCCTGACCTGTATTTCGACGAAATGTAATAGTTCCTCGCCGATTACTGCGATATATACGTAACCATTTCTACGATTTCGGAATACCTGAAAGCTGTTAATTAAAACAATAAAAAGCTGAAAATTAAAGCTGCGCAGGTGGATTCGGGGTAACGGACGTAGTATCTTTACGCTGTTACTAAATACATTTCGGATATGTTTATTTTCGTAAATAAATCGGGTATTTGTTACGGCTGCACCATACCGTTACGCCAGGGCAAAAGATTGGCGAAATGATCGCAATTGTGGCAATCATTGTGGTGCTTACAGCTGCATATATACTGGAGCTGTCACGGTACCCCAGAACCGTAACAGTATTGATAAGCGTGATGCTAACCGTCGTTACGGCTAGGTACCTAAAGGTTTCATTTTTTTCGTACGGTAAATTTTAAAACGTAACCGTCGCTTTAACATATTGCCGGCGATTACGGTTAACGGGCTATTAAATACCTTTATTTATTAAGGGTTTATTAACCGTAAAATTTTTACTTTATAGCTAAAAAAAAGGGTGTTGCCGTTAATAAACCCGTTCCCTAGGTTACGTTCCGTATTAATAATGGATAACGTTAACTTCCATTATTCGGACGAGATATATACGATATACGAGGAAGCTGGGGTAAAATTGCAATATCTCCTTTTATATTCACTTAACTTCAACCTTATTAAAGCGTTTTTTAGCGATTTTAAAGCTTACATCCATCGTTACGTTAAATATACGCTTAACGATTTTTTTAACGACAAACAATTCGGGTTATTCCTTATAAACTGTTGCGAACGGGTTAAGTAACGGAAGAAGAAAATTAAGGATTACTTCAAGACCGTACGGGTAAACTAGGATTTAATTAATTAATATATACAGGAAAGCAACGTATTAAATATCTGTATCCCTTTAATATCCGTATTTTTTCAAGCTTTTTCTTCTTCAAGTAATATTGTTTTAAGGTACCAATCATCCCGCTTATCGTATTCTTCCTTATTTTAATTATTTATAACTTCAAGACGGTAATGACGGCGAGCTTCAGTTTCGGATAATAACTGCTTTATTACGTACGTAGGCGTTAAAGGAAGGTTATCGGGCTGGGGGACCTGTAGAAAAGCTAAGTTGTTAACAAAAGCGTTAATAAATAAAGGTGCGGATGGTAATGTATGTTACAATATTATTACAACTCTTTTGTTAAGTGGCAGAATCTTTTGAAACGGGTTGTTTTCTTAACGTTTTGCTAGTTGGAAAAAGTATATAGCCACCTAACGGATAAGAAAGATCTATGTGGGAAAATACTTTGCTTTTCTATATGTACTAATTATTGTACTAATCGTGCTGTTAATAAAAAATATTAACTAAACGCAGGTGTTCTTTCTCGCTATCTTATATACGCTTTAGAAACCTGGGATTTTGCAGCAAAATCAGTGGTTTCCTAAGTAATAGTAATATAACGCAAGAAAACGCTTACTTCTAGCTACCATTCCTACGAAACAACTTACTTAATCGCGAATTAGATGGCAACCTAAGGTCTTGGAAAGCGTTTTCGAATTTAAGCGCGTTTCGTATATGCGAATTTACGTATAATTTAAAAGGTTTGAAAACCTCCTATCTGATTCCTTGGGATATAAACTATTCGTTTGGAAGGTGGCGTATCTGTTAAAAAGTGATGCTATTGTTTCGTAAGGCGTTATATAAATGTTTAATTTCCTTTACGTTACCGTTGTAGGCTGTTGCGAATCCTTTACGTACGTCTTAAAGCAATTTATCGGTATCTATGCCTCTGGGGATAAGAGGCGACGAACTGCGAATAAATAGGTCGAAAAAGTTATTATACATTCGCGTTAAAAGGGGTAACATAGGAAGTAATTTTTGTTAATCGTAATATTCGTTCGCCGCAACTATCGGATTCGAAAGATTTTAAAGCGTTTAGGCAGCTAATTAATTTTGTTACGTAATATATCCCGTTAAAGGCTGTTGTTTGTTAACCTAAAACCTATTAGTTACCATATTTAAAAAGCTTTCCCCGAAGTAATTGTGGATAATATTCGTATTGTTATTGCTACCGTTATTTCTGCGTTTTAAAGGCTTAGTTTCGGGAGCTTCTAAAAGCGCGCCTTTTTCGCGTTATTTTTTAACGTTCCCGAATCCCGCGTTTGCCGCGTTTCTTTTCTTATGAAGCTCGTTATATAACCTAATAAAAAGCGTCTTATATATAGCGTCGGATCGGTTAATATCGTTATATCACCGAACGAATTGTCGAGGCGTTATATTGTAATAGCAAGTGCCGTTTTTAACTTAATATATCTAAAAATTAACGCTTTTGAAATTAGGGCAATTTCTGCCCTTTTTACATTTAAACGCATTCGATAAAGCTTTACGGACCTTAAAGCTTTTGTCGAATTCGGCCTGTATACCGGGCGCAGGTATAGATGGGTGTTTCGTAAAAGGCTTTCAAGTTGTTATAAGAGCTTCCCGTAAGGGGTCCCTAAGGGTTACAGGCATGGGCGTCCTTGTAACGCTACGGTTTCGGAAAGTCACAATAAAGGGATTATTGTTAATACGGGCTAACTGTTATAGAACGTAATTATTTCGAAGCAACAAACGTTAGCGTTATGTAAAGAAGGTTCTTTGATTTGTTACGTTATTAAAGCGTTCGGGGGTAAGGTCGGGTTAAGGCCGGGGTTCCTTTAATCGAAGGTTGAAGTTATATATAAAGTTTAAGAAAACGCCTTTTTTGCTATTACGTTTCGCGATATCAGTAATAGCTTTAATAAGCTTATCAACATCGAAGATACCGTATGGTAATACCTTAAAAAACTGTAATATAACTTCGTAACTAGGTTCGCGGCGTTACGTAAGCTTCCCAGCCTAAACGAACGTACGTGTTACGACCTGACGTCTCGGACGTCTCGGTGATTCAAGAACGGTCGCAACCACGCCATAAGTGGCTAGAGGAGCCACGCTATAATCGGAACGGCTCTGTATGCTAAGATAAAGCGGGATTTAGTAAGACAGTATGGCCCTGGATGCCAAGGTATGGCCATTTAGTTATGTAGTATGGCCCTGGATGGCTATACAAAACTATCCAAAGCGCGATTTAGATATATAGTTACGATCGTTTCTTATTTCCTAGATTTAAAAATAACAGTTTATAATAACATTTAATTACGTAAAATGTACTTTGTTATTATTAAACGTAATAGTACAAACTTTATTGCTTAATGTTTACGATTTACCTACTAACATAAACCGTACGTCTAAAGTCTAATAATTAGAAACTTCTTTAATCGTTATACGTTATAAGCTTTTATTTAAAAAAATCGTTAAACTTTAAGTAATATTTCAAATATTATATCAATTAACAACCAAAACGATATTACTCAGTAACTTTAGGACCGAATTAACCAACTGGAACTTATTATTTAGCAATTTACCATAACTACGGATATTACGGTACGCGTCTAAACTTTACGAATTAAGGTAAGCAAGCTTTAGCCGTATAACGGAAAAGGAAACGTTTAAAGCTTTTTAACCCAGGCTCGAATTTATTTGTACTTTTCAGAAATCGATAACTTAACAGAAAAAATCCTTACCGTTGCAACTTTCCTTGTAAAAAATGCCCTTAATTAGTTTAAGCCCGTAATAAGAAATTACCTAAAAAATGCAAAAGCCGATAAAGCAACGTGTATTAAGCAATTTTTCGTTAGCTACGTTAATTTCAAGAACAAACTTAAAACAAATTTCGATAACCCCGATAAGGAACGTATGGCAATATAACAAATCTTACATTTACGACAAACCGAACCAGTATCCAAGTATGCAATAGCATTTCGAAGCTTTATAGTTAAAGCCGGCTAAATAAACAATTATAACGACAATTTAATTAATATATTTTATAACGGTTTAAAGGAAAATATCAAAAACGAAATTATTATGTTCGAACGACTTAATACCTTTAATAGGTATATTACAGAAACCGTTAAAATCGACAACCGATAATATAAACAACGTCGCGAAGAAAAAAACAATTTATCTTATAAACGGGATAACATAAACCCAACTAAGGGAAAAAACGCGAAACACTTTTTACGTTTTATAATACGTAACTAAAACTTATGGAATTAGAAACAACTTAATTACGAAACTTAAATTAAATCTAATGCTATAATTATAACAAAAAGGGACATTTAGCACGTAAGTATAAGGTACCGAAACAGCCCAAGAAACATATATATTAACAACTAGTACTTGAAGAAACTTTACAGAATAACGGATTAAAGAAAACGATCGTTATAATGCGCCTTCGAAAAAATCCAAGTTTAAACGAAAAGGTCCGGTAAAAAATAAGAACAGCTAAAGCATTAACATAATTAACAATTCGATAATAAGTTACGAAATAAACGGAATAAGGAAATCCAATTAGTACAAATTTAGCAGCCCTTCAGGACCCAAAAAAGCAATAAGCCTTCGGATAATAGATTTAAAACTAATAAGAATAAATAAAAAATTTACTACCAGGAAAACCTAGGCATTATAAGCTGGTTTACCCAATAAACTGCGTACGACATAACTGCATAATCCACGGAAAACAGCAACGATATATTACACGACACATTAGTAAAATATAAAAAGAAAGTTTTGACTTTCTTAAAATGAAAGGAAATAAACATAGTTAACGATAGTACTTATACCTTTACATTTTCGTATCGTAAAATAAAATTAATACATTCGCGGCTAAACGAAATTAACTAAAAAAAAGCATTATCTACATAACGACCCCTTATGTTATTACCAATAGTGTAATTACCAAACGCTAAAAGAATTAATGTATTATACGGTAATAAAAATAATACAGCGAACAATCGGCAATTTATAATTTAACTTAATATTTACTACGGACCTTAAGAAACGACGAAAACTTAAAGAAAAAATCCAGAGATTAATAAAAAAATCGGTTCAATACGATATGCAGTACCAAGCTACACAGGCAGCACCCGGATAAAAATAACTAGTTATAATTACGAAATACGTATTATAAAAATATAAATATAAATCAAAATACAAAACAAACAAATTACTTATTTACAAAAAGCTAATAAATAATTAACGGATCGAATTAAAAAATCCACGAGGATTATTAAATATATTAACGACATATTAATCGGCTGTAACAAAACTATAACATAAACCAAATCCCCCCAAAAAAGACGTTACCTGTAAAAAAACCCCAGGATAGCGAAAACCGGGAAAAGCAACAAAAACTCCCTAAAATAACTTTAAATATAACGATAAAAGCGACAAATAACCCTGTTACGTTACGAATACGAATTAAGATATATTGATATACCGCAATAATAAATTGCGGAATATTAGGTACCAACTATATCGCACCGGAATTAATAAACGTTTTTAAACTGTTATAAAAAATAAAAGGAACTTTTACATCGTTAAAAACGCCAAAGGATAAATATTTACTTACGATAATGGGAAGATTGCACGAAAAATTAATTACCTTCAGATTTTCGTTAAAGAAAAAATCCAAACCGTTAATTTCGATATAATCCAGTTAAGAAATTACGATATAATCCTTAGAAAATTATAATTATATCAGTACAACCCCTTAATTAATTGAAATATTAACTAAATAAAGTTTTCTTTACATTTTATTAGCAAGAAAAAAAATTTTCACATTCGATTGGACCAAAAAAAGAAAACAAATACAAGTATAAAAATACGACAGAAACTTTATTACCTAAAAGGATAAAATATAAGAAAAAAAAAGGTATAACAAACGTATTCGACGTATTATTGCCATTATCCGGATACAGTTATGCGACATAAACGAAATCCTAAAAAATCAACCCGAAAAACTAGAACAAAAAGATACGGTTAATGTATTACTATACTATCACAAATATAGACAATTATTTAAAAAAATGCTAGATATAAAGTTATCTAAACATAACAAATAAAACCATAAGATAATCCTTAAAAAGGCATAACGTCCCACACAAGTACTCCGGACGCACAAGTACTCCGGACGGTTTTTGGCACGTCGCGACAACAAATTCAAATTAATCAACAACATATCGCATTGATTCAAATCAATCGGATTCTTCTTCGCTAGACGTCTCTATAACTTCTTCATAAGTACGCGTATTATGTCCGGGCTTGCTGCAAACCCTACACTTCCGTTCCTTCGTCTCAACCCTCTTGCGACGACCCCCTTCAGCTGCTGTTAGCTGCATTTTTTCACCACCCCCTTCTTTTTCGGCCAGAAGAGCTTGTCCCTCTTGTATAGTAAGTGTTCCTCCTTCTTGGAGACGTTTATTTTTGGTCCTCCGACGTTTGCTCAAAATGTGGTTCGTTTCGCGCAATTGGGCGTTTTCTTCCCGAAAAAGAGCAACTTCGTGCAAAAGTAACAAGTTACTTTTTGTCAAAAGATTAGCCGATTTAACGACCCTTAACGAACCACCCTAATATCCAATCTTTCTTTGCAAGTAACGTCCTTGCCTCGTTACTTCCTTAATATTCCTAGGGGTTTTCGCGGGCGGGGAACGAATAAAACCGGCGGAGGTTAGCGGGGAGACGATCGGCGTAGGCACAACTGGAGGAACTTCCAATTCGGAAAGAACGTTATTAGGATCGAATGGAACAAGACCAGCTTTCGCGAATCCAGATTTGATGTTATCGGACGTCATGGCAGCTTGGAACGCGTCGTAAAAGCCGGCGAGGAAATCTTCTTTGGTAATGTGGGTATGATGGCGTCGCATTAAGTTTTCGATGTACTGCGAATAAGCGCGTTTTAAAACAGAAAAACAAGATACGTCAAAAGGTTGGAGCCGATACGAAGAATGCGCAGGTATGCAAAACGTAATAATATCGTGGTTTGCGCAGTATTCTTCGAATTTTATCGAATGGTGGCTTTCGTGGCCGTCGAGGATAAGAAAACGTTTCGAACCTTTCGTACGCGTCCGAGTATGTTTATCGAAATGCTGAATCCATTCTAAACCCAATTCGTTTGTTGTCCAGCCATTATGGCTCATACCGAGCCTCCAATTAACTGGTAATGGGTTATCGCGGTACCAGGACCCAAGGTGATTTTTCCCCGCCATGATAATAAATGGCGGCAAAGCCCAACCTTGCGAATTAACAACCTGGATAACTGTAACCCATTCTTTATTCCCTTGTTGCGCTTATCTAGGTCTTCCACGTCTTTCGGCACTAGTAACTACCATACCCGTTGCCATAAAAAGCCCCATCAAGAATCCTGTCTCGTCGAAGTTATAAATATCCTCTTCTGCGATGCCGTATTTTGCGATAATAGCCCGAACAAGTTCGAACCACTTACGAAATGTTTCCGGATTTTCGCATAGGACCCGTTAATAATCGATCTTCCGATTTAAACGCGTCTGGAGTTTTTTTTGCCGTCTAACAAAGTTCGACGCCCAGTTAATCCCGACGTACCCTGCAACGCGTTAGGCAAGCAGTATATTGGCTATATCTTTAACGTGCTGAAGCCGGACAGGAAACGCTCGCGCATCTAGGTCGAGAATTCGGTCGATAATCGATTTCTCTTCGGTCGCCGTTAATCTTCGCAATTTGGGTATATAATCGCTGTAAGAAGGTGTACCGTTATATCGTTCATGCAAAGTAGATTTCGCGACTTCATATATAAAACTAAGTGTCGCATAACTAAGTTTCGGGTCTCGTTTCTTAGCCTGAACGGCTAGGTTTATTCTCGCTTCTTTTGTAAGCCGTTCCATATTGTTAATGTTGAGAAATAATCAATTGAAGTTCGGTGGTTGGAATGTGCCAAAAACCGTCCGGAGTACTTGTGCGTCCGGAGTACTTGTGTAGGACGTTATTACCAAAATTCTACCCTATTTATAACTTAAACGAAAAAAAGCTATATACGTTACGAAAATACCTAAACGACAGATTTTAAAAAAAAATAAATACGTTAATCGATATCTTCCAGCGGATACCCCATATTTTTTATACCCAAAAAAAAACAGAAAGCTACGATTAATTATAAATTACCAACATCTAAATAGCATTACCTTAAAAAACCGAATATCATTGCTTTTAATTACAAAAATAAAAAATCGCTTGCAAGGAATTAAATAGTTTACCGTATTAAACCTGCGAAACGGATATAATTTTATTCGTATAAAAAGAAAACACGAATAAAAAACGGCATTTAAAACGAAATACGGATTATACGAATATTTAGTTACGCTTATAAAATTGACGAACGCCCCAACAATATTTTAACGAATGGTTAACTATATACTGCGAAAATACCTAGACATTTTTGTTATCTATTACCTCGACGACATCCTAATCTTTTCGGAAACAGAAAAACAATATAAGGAATATATCCATATAATCCTACAGGCCCTATAAAATACTAACTTATTAATTAATGCCGAAAAAAATTAATTCTATATACAAAAAGTTAAGTACTTTAAACATATTATTACTCTAGGTTACATTATAATAAACCTTAAGAAAATTACGGCAGTTACAAAATGGAAAAAACCTAATATTATTAAAAAAAAAATACAAGCTTTCTTTGGATTTGTTAATTATTACAAAAAGTTTCTTAAAAACTTTAGCGGAATTACTGTACTATTAACGAACTTCACCAAGAAAAAACAATAATTCAAATAAATAAAAGTAACAAAACGAACCTTCCAAGAAATTAAAGAAACCATTACTAAACAACCAATATTAATTATATACGACCCATAACAACTTATCGAACTTAAAACCGACGTATCAAATTATGCCCTAAAAACAATTATCGGGCATAAAAACAACAACGGAATGCTACACCCCATAATATTTTATTCTTACAAGTTAAAAAAAGCGGAACTAAATTATGCCATACCCGACAAAAAATTCATGGCCATAATATACGCATTCCGAAAATTCAAGCACATGCTACGAAGCAATATATACCAAATCAAGGTCTATACAAATCACAAAAACTTAACACGGTTTACGACAACCAAAAAATTAATAAAACGATAACTACGTTATACAGAAAAACTTGCTAACTATAACTTTGCCATCATCCACCAAAAAGGCTTAAAAAATAACAAAACAAATACCTTAAGTCAACAACCCGATTTAAAAAAAAGAACTTATCAAAATCCAACGCACGATCTTTAATATTACAGCAAAAAGACATCTTAAAACACGACAAATTATAACGATCAAATAACAGCAATCTATTAACTTTCATACGAAAATACGACAATACAATAAAAAATTACCGGCAAAACAACGACAAAAAAATAGCAAGTACCAAAAAAATACTAACAAAAACTAATACGACACATACATAAACATTAGCTTTACGGTTACCCAAAAATAAACAAAATACTTAAACATTTATAAAAAACATTCCCTTACATAAAAAAACAAATAAAAAAACATTACGACAATGCAACATATATAATAAGGTCAAATTACGACGACATAAACCTTACGGAAAACTACAACCCCTATCAATCGCAAAGTAACTATAAGATTTAATCATATTTAATTTTATTACGAAGCTACTATTTTCAAAAAACCTTATTACAAAAATACGTTATAATAATATATTTATAATCGTCGATCGATTTACAAAATTTTCTTACTTCTTACCATATAACGAAAACATAAATGCCGAACAAATAACATACATCTTTTTCAAACATATTGTCAGTATATACGGATTACCTATAAAAATCATCTTAAACAAAAAAGTTACATTTATATCAAAATTCTGGCAAGGCCTAATAACATAATTAGGATTAAACCATTAATTATCAAATATATTTAAACCTTAAACAAATAATTAAACAAAAAGAACGAATTAAATATTAAAAACTTATTTACGATACTATATTAATTACAAACAAAACAATTAAGTTAACAAATTACCCATTACGCAACTTAATTACAACACAAACCACTACGAAAACATCAAAACCACTCCAACAAACGCCAATTTCGGATTTACACCAAATATTTACAAAAACGCACATAACGGACCAATTAATATAAAAGCTATCCTTACAACAAATATACTTAAATAACTACATTACGAAATAAAGATAAAATTAAAATTTGTACGATAACAAATACAAAAATATTACAACCAGAAAAAGTTTAAAAGACCAACCTTCTAGGAAAAAAAATAATTTACCTCACCACAAAAAATATCCAAACAAAACGACCAAGTTAAAAGTTAGACTATAAATACATCGGCCCATACAAAATAATGAAAAAAATTTCGAATAATAACTATAAACTAAAACTACCCCTTAAAGTTAAAATACACCCGGTTTTCTACGTTTCCCTGCTCGAATCAATAACAAATACCATCAAAGTTAATATAAAACTCGATAAAAAAGTCCAAAAAATGCACCAGTTTATAAAGCAGAAAAAGTATTAGATATACGAAAAAAAGACGGACTTACCTAATATTTCGTCAAATAAAAAAACCACCTAAACTCAGAAAATATATAAAAACCTATTAAGCACCTTATAAACGCCTAGCGGCTATTACGGAACTTTTACCAGCAACGCCGGAAGTATTAACCAGAAACCTCTAATTAAATTAATCGACGAACGGCCAATCGGTATTTTCGATACCCGACCAGTTCAAAACCGAAGTTAACGTTAAGATAAGTATAAACGTACCCGATTCCGCACGCTTTTGGTTTTGCCTTTCTTATTCCTCCAATTCGTTAAGCAACTATAAGCCACAACGAACCATTTCAACATTTCGTATACAAAACTACTCCTTTTAACGTTTCAAGCATTAAAAACGATTAATCGCTTTATTTATCTCCTGCTAAAAACGTAAAAATTATTACTTAACTAAAGTTTCCTCGCGCGTTAAAGGTTCGGACTTTCGAATAATATTATGCAAAGAAAAAACGGATATGCCGGACCTATTACAAACACGTTAATAAAAAATACAATTATCATAACGTGATAAACCTTCGAACATAACACATATCGTATAATTACGAAAATAGAAAAAACAAAACATAACTTCGAAACTTAATTATTAAATATAAAAAGCAAACTCGACACGGTCCTTTCTGCAATTACGCTTGCGAAACTTAACCGGACGTTCCTCCATAATAACACAATTAAGAAAGGAAAAAAAAAATACACTTACTACAAAATTACGGATAATTTTCGAAAACGAAGATTTTTAAAAAAAAAAAGAAATCGTATTACGACCTAACGTCTCGAACGTCTCGGTAATTCAAAAACGGTCGCAACCACGCCACAAGTAACTAAAGGAACCACGCCACAATCGGAACGGCTTTATATACCAAAACAAAACGGGATTTAATAAGACAATATAGCCTTAAATACCAAGGCATGGCTATTTAATTATGCAATATGGCCCTGGATAGCTATACAAAACCATCCAAAGCGCGATTTAAATATATAACTACGATCGTTCCCCATTTCTTAAACTTAAAAATAACAGCTTGTAATAACACTTAATTATACAAGACGCACTTTGCTATTATTAAACGTAACAGTACAAACCCTATTGCTCAGTATTCACGATTTATCTGCCAACATAAACCGTACGCCTAAGGTTTAATAATTGGGAACCCCCTTAATTGTCACAGTACGCCGAAAGCTATATTCGTATTTGCCCTGCAATTCTTTGTTAATATAATTAACAACGCGTTGCTTAATAGAATTAAGCAAATCCTTCCTAAATACCGTTATATAATAATTATTAACATATCGTTCAAGTTATTACGAATTAGTAATTTAAATAACGTTCCGTATTCTATTAGGTTGTTTTTTCGGAAGCTTGCCGTTAACAGTAACTTTAATAATACTGAGAAACTGCGTACGTATATTTAAAGGTTTCGGCTTAAAGGCATTAGTAGGAGTATCTTTATTTAAGACGTCTTTAAAGGGTTCGTTTCGAATGGCCTCGTTTTCGGAGGGTTTATTTCGAATGGCTTCGTTTTCGAAGGGCTGGTTTCGAATGGCCTCGTTTTCGGAGAGTTCGTTTTCGGAGGGCTCGTTTCGAATGGCCTCGTCTTCAGAGGGCTCGTCTTCGGAGGGCTCGTTTCGAATGGCTTCGTCTTCGGAGGGCTCGTTTCGAATGGCTTTATCTTCGGAAGGCTCGTTATCCGTGGTTCCAGGGGCGCTTTCCGTATCCCCGTCGGTATCCGTGGGCTCCGCGGGATCCTCACGTTCGGATTCTTCAAGGTCTTTAGCTTCGGGAACAACTGTCGGCTGCCTGCCCTTCCTCTTGTTCTTCGGAGCGGTCTTCGCGGCAGTTAATCGCTTACTAACACCCGCTCTGTGGGTGTTATTAGCCCGGGTATTGGAGGAAACAGCTGGGCGTTTCTCGACAGCTTTAGCCACCTTCGCAGACGGCTTACGCGACCTCTTCGGAGCCATCGCGGGATCAGCCCGGGGAGATATTTCGAAGTGTTCGTTCGCGGTCTCGTCGATTCGAATCAGCCTTGAAGAAGAACGCGTACGGCCAGGTGGCTTAGGAGGGATTCGGCTAGGCTGGCCGGGTTTTCGCAGTACGGAACGCAAAGCAGAAGCAGAAGCTTTTGAGGAAGTCATCAACAATTAGATCACGCAGAAGAAACAATTGCGAGAGCTTCGTTTTCTGTTATTATGGCTATTGTTGTGTTGCTGTCGAAGGCTTACACGCGTTCTGAAGGGGCCCATACAAAAAAAGGTGTGTGATTCAGAAGCTAAGTGGGGACCCGACACTCTGATTCGAAATCACAGTAACACATAGAAGGCTTAGCGCCCCCTTAAGGATGCGCACAGTCCCTTAGCCCCTGACAAACGCCTTCAAAAACGGAAAGGTTTTCATAACTAAAGAAATTATGAAAAAGATTATCCTTTAGTACCGCTGCCTTTGCTACCCCAGCACAAAACGATTAATTTGGATTATCAAAAGGTCTACGGAAATAAATCTAAATCCTGAGAAAATAAAAGAACTTTCTTATACAACTTGTAACGAAGGAAAGATACGGAAAATTCCATTTACTAACCTTTTAAAAAAAGCAACGTTTATAAAAAAATTTATTTGGTATAATATAGGATCCTGTCAGAAATAGGGGATGTCAGTTGCGTTGTTGTATTCCGTTAATTCTGCAGTTTCTCAGTACGCGTACAGTTTTTATGTAGCCTAGCAACGGAATAATTATCCTCCGATTAAAGCGTAGCTAGGGTGCTTTAGCACCCTGGCTAGCTGACATACCCCCTTAACGCTTTGAAAAATTCGAGGCGTTAATTATTATACCTTATTACTTTTTAAAGGTACACCTTTCATTTAACCTTTTTTCCGGTAATTATATCCTTTTGATTAGCCAATTCCTTATCAGAAATCGTTTTTAGTGTTTTCCTACGGTAATTTAAGGTTTCTGTAATATCCATTAATCCTAGCTGCTTTTTAAAATGCCTAAAGGCTTCGCGTAATAAGGTTTTAGTTAGTCCATTAGCTAACATATCGTTTGTAAGCGTATAATTCATTTTGATTAAGTTTTTCTTTGCTGCTTTTCGCAACCAGTAGTTATGTATATTTACGTACCGCAGCTTTATTTTTAAAAGGGCGCCGTCGGCGTTGATAAGCCGTATGGTCTGCTAATTATCGCATTATAAATTTAACGGTTCTGCTTTTAGGCCAATTTTTAGTTCCTTAATTAGTCGAAAGGCAAATAAGGTTTTTTTAATAACCTGCGTAAAGGATAATAATTCCGTTTCGGTTGTAGAAATAGTTACTGTATTTTGCTTATTCGTACGCCATTTTATAACTCCTTTAAATAACTTTATAACGTAAGCTTAAGAACTTTTTCGATCGAATATATTATCTGCAAAAAAGGCGTCGTTTTAGGTATTTAAGAAGTTTTCGTTACCTAACTGTAACGTTAACGTTTTGGTGCTAACCAGGTACCGTATAACGCGATTAGCTGTTTTATAATATTCGTTGTTAAGGTTTTGGTGAAATCGGGCAAGTTTGGATATTGCAAAAGATATATTAAGTTACGTATAAACCGTAATATAAAAGATGGAACCGATTTTTTTTTGGTATCTGTTGATAAAGTTTGGATGGGCCAGATTAAGATTCGGCAGAAGTTTAACGTTTGCTATGGGCGTTTTTAAAAGGTTATTTAGATTTTTTTTAGGGATTAAGTTAGTTAGTTTGTTTATAAAGTCGGATTGGGATAGTTAGATTTTTCGGTTGGGTTTATTTTTGATTATTTCAATATTTAGGAACTACTGTAAGTTCTTACTTGTAAGGGTATACCGTTTTTGTATTTGCTGGATTAACCGATTAATAAGGGCTTGGTTTTTTTTGTTGTACATAGCGATAATATCGTCGATATAGAAGAAAAGTAATACCTTTTAACGAATAAAACAACAAAGTTTATAAAAAACGAGGTTAAGTCCTAAGTTTTTAAACGTACTAGTAAAGTTTTTCTGTTAAAGTAATAGCGATTTTTTTAGGCCGTACAGGGCTTTGCTAATTAAGAATATCCTATTACGTTAAGGGTATTCCGGGGGCATTTTTATGAAGATTTTATAAGGTAGGTTCGCGTTAGCGAAGGCGTTTATAGCATTATATTGCTTAAACTTTAAGTCGAACTTAATTGTAATAATTATTAAGGTTTTAAAGAATTTTCCGGTTAAGGTGGATGTATATATATTACCATAAGCATTTTTAAACTGTTAATTACTTCGTATTATGAAACGGGCCTTACATTTTTAAAATTAGCTATATTTATTAAACTTATAAACGTATATATACATATATCTTAGGACTTGTTTCCTTTTAATAGCGGATTGATCGATGATCTCCCAGAACTATATGTTTCTGTAATTTTGCAAGTGGGTCTTTTCGGCTTTTAAAAACAACTTCTTTAACGGGTATATATTTAGTTTTTTATAGCTTTTCAGCAGTGGTGATAGGTTTCGCCTATGTACCCGGTTTTGTAACTTAGGTAATACCTTTACTTTTGATTTTGTTTTTAATATATTAAAGCCTTTCCGAATAAGGTAACGCAAGTTTCGGGTTATTTTTTTCTTTCAGTTTCTGTAGCTTACCGGTTAATTATTAATCGTACCAATAAAGTAAGCTTTCCGTTTCGTATTAAACGCGGTTTTCCATACTCTGTAATCGTACCGATAATTATCTTTTCGATACGAAACGTATA
The DNA here is from genome assembly GCA_004155035.1 of Monosporascus sp. 5C6A. Taxonomy (NCBI): domain Eukaryota; kingdom Fungi; phylum Ascomycota; class Sordariomycetes; order Xylariales; genus Monosporascus; species Monosporascus sp. 5C6A. Next base: position 94,089 of record QJOB01000098.1, read on the forward strand.
GGGAATTTACGTTTATAACCCGTAAAGGGCTTTCGTTTTTTACCGTTATTTTGGGTTAAATAAAGTAATAGGAATTTAAGGATTCCTTTATTTTTTCCGTTAGTATTATAATCGTAACAATTATTAAGGTAAACGTTAACGGCGGTAATGGTTTAAAAAACAGAAGTGGTTCAAATATAACGGTCGTATAAAAATAATCAATCCTTTGCGAATAAGCTTGTTTTTTTTATCCCGTACGTCATTTTAAACGCCTATGCCTTTTTAAAGCTATTTTTTTATCCAGCCGGTAATTAAATTATTCTATTTAGGTTTTTATTTTTTATATATATAAAGTAACTATAGGCCTGATTAAGTACGTAAACCTATCGGAATAAGTTCTGTAATTCGTTTTCGGTAACGTAAAAAAAGTCGTTTTTAGGTTTTTGATATTACTTAAAAAGGCAACTTTTTCGTTAAACTGTACGTTTCGAATAATAATAACCTTATTGGTTAACGGGTTTTAAATCTCGTAAATATTAGTTAATCGGTAACCGATAAAAAAGCTTATTTACGCTTTAGGGTTTAATTTTTATAGTTTTTATTTTTTTATGGTAATAATCGTTATAACGTAAGCTATATAACCGTAAACTCGCAAATAGGCCTGTTAAGGCTTGCGATTAAGCATTAAAATACCGTTTTTATATACCAAATAAATGTAATAGACTTTGTATGGAATCTGCCAAAAAAAGGCGTATTTGGGGATACGGTTATATAAGTATATTACAGCTTTAAAGATATATACAATTAGAAACGCAGGTAACTTAACGTTATTTCGTATAATAATCGCTTTTTTTTTAATTACACCTCTTAAACGTTCCGCATCCCCGTTTTAAGCCTGGGTATACGGTGCTAAAGGCTTAAGCCTAATACTAAAAAAAGGCGACTAAAGGATATTTCGAAGCAGGTAATTCTTTAAAATTTCGTTGTCGCATTCAACTACCTATAAAAAGACCTTGTCTTAGTTTTTCAAAACGTTTAATAGGTATCGGAACGTAATAATTAATATATCTTGCTTTCGGTTCTTAAGGTAAATATCTCTAATGAAGCCTAAGTATCTATTGGTAATGAATATAACGTATTTATACTTTTCAAGGTTTTTTTTAAAGTTAATAAAGTTAATAGTTATTTTCTATTCTAATCGGGAAGCTTCCTTTTTAAACTTGCGGCGTATTTGCTTTTTAGCCTTTACCTTACTATATGCCTGGCATTCGATAATTATAAAACCTTTTAACCAGATTCCCTTAATATAAAACTATAACTACGTTGTTACTTTAAGGCCTAAATACCTTAATCGCAGGTATTACAAGGTACCGTTACCGGTACGCGGCGGTTTCGGCGTCGATAAGTTAATATTTCATTTATAAATAACCAAGGTTACAAGAAACGTTGTTACGTTAATATTTTCGATAATAAATTAATCAAATTTATTTATTAAAATAACTACAACTTAATTATATTTATTTCGAATGCAGTTATTAATTTTTCGGTTATTTCATTAATAACTTTTTTTTCGGAATTGTCAAAATAATACCAAATTACAGGCAAATTATTTGTAATAGGCTACGTTATATAGCTACAGCGTTTTCGTACCGTTAACGCTTCGAAATAACACATTAACCTTTCCGTAATCCCTAATCGGGACGAAACTGTGACTTACGTATATCTCGTTGCTTTATACGGTTAATTTAAAATTCAGGAACCTGCTAATAAAGTTAAAGACGTATATTATAAACCTTAAATCTAAAACGAACGAATTCCGTAAAAAATAAAACGATAAGTTTATGGCGCCTTATTATTTAATAATTAAAAAGTTCGCTAGGATTCGTTTTATTCTTTTTAAGAGTTAATCGGTTTTTTATGTAATTATGTTATTTATGGATTTGGATATTCGGTTAACTTCTTCCTTTAAAAACTAATTGGAAACTATCCGATTTCGGATTAATCCCTTAATTATTTTGCTAGGCGTAAATTCTATTGGAACTTTATTAAGGAATGTATAATAACATTAAGAAAAGCTATATATCGGGCTTAGATACGTCTTGTAACGTATACCCTGGGCATCTAATTCTTTGCGCTTTCGCTTGCTAATATTTCTGTCCATATTGAAACCTTCTTAATTGTTTCGTTTTGGTCCTTGTCTAAAGGGTTTACTTCGCGGTTAACGGTTAAAAAATCTGCTATCTTCTTGATTAAAATCATCCTAATTAGCAGGGTTTGCAGGAGCCCCGTAAAAGGTCGGAAACGATGCCTTTATATTTCGTAATATAAAGGAAAGATAGATTATGGTCTAGTAATCCAGAAGGTTAACCGTTACCTTTTAGTAATTAATCTTTCCGCTGTCGATCTTAATCTTTTTTACTATTTAAAAAATAATTATCCAGGTTTCCACAACAAAAGTTAAAGCTATATATAAATTGTTAACTTATATAACTATTATTTTCGTTTTTAGGACGCCGTATTGCTATCCCTAAGCCATTATTTCTTGCTACTTCATAATCTATTCGTTTAACTTTCTGCTTAACTTCGCGGTTTGCTTTAGTTTTTTTCGGTATTTTCGTTAGGTATTAATTAAAAATCTGCTGTCGTATATCCTGCCGGATTCGGCCATTTTAACGTACCATTTCTATAAGTTTTTCCCTAAAAAAAAACTTGTTTCTTTAATTGCTGGAAATATAAACTTTAGGATTTATTTCGTAAAGTCGTTAATACTTTTTCGGAAAGTATCGTATTTACGATTCTTGTAAGTATACGCCGTAAAGTTTTAATTATAGGCTTGTTTGCTTTCGGTCGTTATTTTAAGGATATTTGTTAAATGCCTTGTAAGGTCGATCTTTTTGGTAGTTCCTCCTAAAGATAAAGAAAAAAATGGGGTATTAATTCGTATTATATGGCAAATTCGTTTTTTCGGATAGGAGGTTATATCAGGTTCTATAGGTTTGACAGGCCATTAAAGTAACTGATTAAGATCGATATAATCCTATATATCAAACGCGTACGTTTTAAATTAGAATTCGCCTTTAAAGCGGTTCCAGTCCTTAGATTCCTTGTAAATAACGGAGAACGTCGACGGTACGGTTATTATTGTTGTTATTAAAGTATATTGAAATAATTGCTACTAATATATAGCCTATATTGTCTTAGTAATAATTAAATAATTGATAATTACTTGAATTAAGCGAATGAAACTTTTAATTATTAGATATAAAGGATGTCAGTTGCGTTGTTGTATTTCGCTAATTCTGCAGCTTCTCAGTACGCGTACAGCTTTTGTGTAGCCTAGCAACGGAATAATTATCCTTCGATCAGAGCGTAGCTAGGGTGCTTCAGCACCCTGGCTAGCTGACAGATCCGTCAAACCTACCAGCATCAAAAATAAAGGCTATTTCGGTTTCATTACAAACGATCTTTCGCGTTACAAAAAATATTATTCGTTCAAAACCAAAAATGAAATATAGGAAAGCTTATAGGCGTATATTACGCGAATTAACAAACGTTTGAAAGTTTTTTACCCTAAAAACAAAAAAAAACAGTACAAATCCTGCGCTTTAATAACGGCAAGGAATTCGGTATAACGATTATCAAAAAATTCTGCGCAATAAAAAGCATTAAGCTAGTAATTTCCAGCTTCCACAACTAGTATAAAAACGGTATAAGAAAGAAAGGTATCCAATCTTTCTAAAACGAAACCCGTATAACCTCCGTTTAGATAAAAATACCGAGCTGCTTTTAGGACTTTATCATAGAAGCTACAACGTATACGATTAACAAAACTGAACAATTTACAATAAGAGATATAACGTCGATCGAATATTTTAAGAAAGCATTCGACCTTAACCTTAAAAAGTCCCATAGGCCTAACAACAGCCACTTTCGAATTCTCGGTAGCAGGTGCATAGTCCTAATTAATAAGAATTACAAAACTAAGTTAGAGAAACTAACAGCCTGTAAAGCAAAAGGTATGCTATTAGGCTATAAGGGCACCTACAATTATAAGGTATAGCTACTAAAGGACGGCAAAATGCTCATTACACTATACGTTACAGTTTACGAAACCTTAAAAAAACCAAGACAGCCCCCTAACCCAAAAAATATCATTCGGTCATTTCCGTAACTTATCCAAAAGCGTTTAAGACATCGTTAGAAATAAAAGGGCGTTAAAGTGAAAAATAAAAATAACAACGTTGTTTTAGAGAATGATACTAATCAGGAAACCAAGGAGGTCAAGCACAAAAAAGGGCGTCCCAAAAAGACAGTTCTAGAACTATACGCCCTGGAAGCCCCGAACGAAGCCCCTAAGCTAATACGGGGACTAAAGCTAGCTTTAACCCAAAAAAGCAATTACGAACTAGATTTGAATTACAATCTAAAAAGCCTCTAGAGCTTCCTATTGCTAATTAATAACGAAAAAAAAGCGACTTTATTAGGAACCATAGATACGTCACAGTCGACGACGGCCCGTCACTAAAGGAAGCTATGGAAAGCCCAAAACGAAACATAGAGCTTAAAGGAATTTTTATAAAAATTAAAGGAAACCTTTGGTATAAAACCTTCTATTTCATAACGGCTAATAGGGCTTATAGGCATCTGATAAATATTAAATAAATATTAAAAAAGAAGTACACGTTTATAGGAAAGTTAAATAAATATAAGGCCCGTATCTACGCTAACAGCTTTACCTAACGAAAAGGTGTCGATTATAACAAAATAACAGCGAATACAGCAAAAGCTATATACTGGAAAATTCTAATAGTTCTTACAGCTTATTTAAGATAACACATTATATAAATCAATTTTATTGCAACGTACTTGAATAATAACTTAAAGGAATATATTTACATAAAGTAATTTACCATACTTAAGAAATATTTCGAGGCATACCCGGAAAACCAAAAAAATACGAGTATTCGCTTAAGTTAATTATTAAGCTAATAAGCCCTTTATACGGCCTAAAACAAACCGGAGCTACCTGGCAAAAAAGAATCAAGGAGTTACTTATAAAACTGGGCTATCTGCTGTTAATTTCGGACGACGCAATTTACCGCAACGAAACAAGGGACGTTATTTCGTTATATGTAGATAACTTCCTGCCTTTCGAGGCTAGCAGGGAACGTTTAAAAAGCGGTACGACGAACTTAATTAAAAACGTACTTATTAAGGACTTAGGTAACGCAAATTAATACCTAGGCGTACGGGTTTTTCGTTCCTTACTAACTGAAAACGTTAAACTAAACCAATAGTAATATATCGAAAAATCACTAAAATTAATCGAGCTAAACGAAATACGAAAGGAACTTATCTTATTTATTAAGAATAACTTAAAGCACGTTATGAAATACGAAAACGTAACAAATAAAAAAGATATTTTCGAATACGTAGGCTTAGTAAGGAAATTCAACTTCTTTAATTGTATTACCAGACCTAATATAGCGTTTGTAACGTCGACTTGGGCTAAATCCATAAGTAACCCTTTTCCAAAACATCAGGAATATATTAAAAAATTGCCACGATACCTAAATAACACAATAAACCTCTCGTTTCAATACCGCAAACTGGAATAGGGTTACCTACACTTACAATATAACGACTTAAAACTATTCAAAATAGTAAATACAAGCTTTATGGATAATCAAAAATTAGCTAAATCCATTATAAAATGCGTATTTTTCATAACTAAAGCACCCGTATTATAACTTTCGAAACTACAGAATGTTATCACAAAATGTACTACAGAAACAAAATACGTTAAAGCCGGTATAGCTATTACGGAAGCAATAAAGATCAGGAATTTCCTAATAAAACTAGGGCTTATGCCGGAAAGCCTTATTCCCATTTTAGAGGACAATATAAGGCAATTTAAATAAGTAACAAAAACCCAGATATCGCGAAAAAAGCGCTATATTAAGGTAGAATACCATTACGTCCGTTAAAAGGTACGGAACGGCAATATTAGCTTCTAATACGTGGAAAATAAGGATAACTTAGTTAATAGGCTTACGAAACTATTTAACAGAACGGATTTCGAAAAGTTCATATACAATTTAGGATTTAAGAAAATATAAAAACAGCCGGAAAAGACTTGAAATTAATTGGTATAACGGCTCATGCATTACCAAAATAGATACAAGGTAAATAAGCACAGGTTTAAACCCTATACAAATTAATTATTTGAAATTTGTTTTTGGACTTTTCGAACTTCCCAGCCTTAGTCACCTAACGCAAGAAGGCGTATCGGCATTTGGTGCTTTCAGATATTACAAGCTAAAAAGTTTTGTCGGTATAGGGCTGCAAAATATAACCTGCGACAAGCCTTATCTACCGTTTCCCCTTTTAACCGCCCAAACTCATATACTTAAAGCAATAACCACAAAGTAGATTTATCCATCAGAACAGTTAGAGAATCATCGTATACAAAACTCACCAACTTCCTGCATTTGATCACTGTAACTGCTAACAACTCGACTTTAATATATCGGCCCGTATAAAGTTATTAAAAAGATTTCAGAAAAGAACTATAAATTAAAACTGTATCCAAAATTTAACCTCCATTTAATTTTTCATATTTCTCTACTTAAATCAACAGCAAATACTATTAAAATTAATACAAAACGAAAGAATAAAACAGGAAGAAAATACCGGTATATGAAATAAAAAGAATTCTAGACGCAGACAAAAAAAACGAAATTAGTAAAGGCTTTATGAAATAAAAAATTACCCAAACTTTTAAAAATACATAAAAACCCGCTAAAAATGTCATAAACGCCCAACGCCTTTTAAAAACCTTTTATTAACAACGCCAAAACCCGTTATAAACGTACTTTAATCTACGTTATCAGAATTAAACCAATCAGTAATACCAATACCAAACCAACTAATCGGGGCCACGGCTTATATTAATACACAATTTCGGTAAATAACTTCTTTCGCTTTTTTTCAAAACGAACGAATTCCTTTATTATTTTAATATCCTTAATACCATAACGGAACATTTCCAACTTACAATTACGGAATAATCGTGGTTACTTTTAAAAACGATTGAATTTATTAGCGCCAGTATGTAATATCTTTCAAACTTACTTTTTCGCGCTTTAAATAATTTTCTTCATTTAACAACTTTTTATATTCCGTTTCCGAAAATTCAAAAACATCACAAAAACCCCCATACCAAATACAACGCGCACATTTTCCAAAATCACCAAAAACCTTACAATCTACACTTTTTATATATATTGAAAACAAAAGAAACTCGTAAAGTCAATCCGAATAACCCGTTTAACTAAAATAAAAACGTTAATAAGTTAACGAAAACGGAACTTTTCAATTTAACTAAATATAATAATTAATTCGGAAAAATACTAAAAAATAAGAATATAAAATAGAATTACTTACCTAAAACCGATAAACAAACAAATTAATTTTTAAAAGCAAAAATCCTAAAAGAATTATATTATAACCTAATAAAACTTAACTTTTCCAAAAACGGTCGGAATTTTAAAAAAATAAAATCCGACAATAACCTAAAGTTATATAACCGGCTTAAAAAGCTTAACAATTCTAACATTTTAAACAACTTAAACTATATAATAACGTTCAAAAAATTTAACAGATTTAAAAATTCAAATTGGTTAGACGCCTTAAATTAAAAGTAAAATATATATGCTTGTTATTTCTTAATAATCTTAAATGACGTTAACTTGTAATATAACTTAATTACTCAAATTATCTTTAATTATTTGCTATTACTAAACGTAATTAATTTTCTTCCTATTACTTAATTTCCCACCGTATTACTACTAACATAAACCCGCAAAACTAGGTTTAATAATTAGTTAACTAACTCAGCCGTTACACATACTATATAATTGTATCTAGCGCTATCTCGCGTTCCAGCGTTATCTCGCGTTTTTTATAACGTAGGTTCCACCTTCTAGCTATTTATAGCGTTATTACGACCATTTCTTTAAATCACCGAAACGTCTGAAACGTCAGGTCGTAATATACTAGGTATAGTATCTATCGTGGAAATTATATCGTATAGTAATTTCTATATATTGACTTAGCCTGAACAATAAGTCTTAGACCTAAATAACCTTGCATATATTTTTAAAAAGAGCTACGTTTTAATCGGAAGATATATGTTCCGTTACTAGAATATACAAACACAATACATATGGAAAGTACTTACACAATTAGCTAAATATAACAACGCAATCAACATTCTTAATATTTAACAATTACTGTACCAATACGTTTTAATCTGTATTTTCAAAATAATAAAGTTGTTACTTGTTTTTGTTATCGTATATAAAGCCTTTTTAAAATGCGTCCTTTTCCGGCTTTTGCTATTCTAAGACTTTATAAGTTACGTTTTTCTTAAAGATTTTGTTTTTTTAATACTATACTAATATATTATCGCGGTACTAAACTGTCTTGGGTTTTTTTTTGGTTGTTAGATTCGTTTTTCTAATCGATTATATTACTTCTTTCCTTTTTTAAATACACCGATATAGCTGCTATTTCTAAAAACTGTTTATGGCGTGCATATTCTCTTTGTTCTTTTCGGCCCACTAAGTAAACATTTAATCCACATAACTTTTCTCACAGAATAGGGGTCACTTACTTAGTTATCAAGGCCCTTGGCATTTCGGAAGAAAGCTTCCGGGGCTCCTATAAGTATATATAGAGCTTTCTTAGTTATTGCTTTTTAAAGCTAGAATTATCCATAACAACTTTTACTTCCCATATCTTATGTATACGTTTTTCGTAATTTACCTAATTGTAACAGTTATAAACCCAGTATTTTAACTACGTAAAATAGTTACAATTAAATTAATCGTGTTTCTTTTTACTAATTAAATACCTTATACCTTATTTCTTTCAATATAGCAAAAGATCCTATTCCTAAAAACGTAATCCTTAAGGATTACCTAAATTACCCTAACTAGTTCCTTTTCTTACGCTTTAATACTTTCTCGCACGGTATTTGGCACCTTATCGATTTTAATGCACTTAACGCAAAACTTCCTATAGTCGATCGGAAGATCCTTACGTTTTAGGAATATACCGCGGAAATTAACGCATAAATATAGCAGTAATACGCAAAAGTTTTGTTTACTTGGAAGAACTCTTATGCCGATATCGATTAACGTAACCTTTAATTAGAAGTTCCTAAAAAACTTAAAGCCAGAAATTTTAAAAACGAATACGATAATAATTTTAAACGTTTGGCAGAAAAATCGCAAAAAACTTCCAAAATCGAAATTAAATATACTAATATTCAGACATGAATTAACGTAATAGTAAAAAGCCAGATTTTTAAAAACGCTTAAATTAACCTGGTAATTTAAGGAAAAGTTACGATCCAAAACCTAATTAAGAAATTAAAGGATTAATTCGTTTCCTTTAAGTTAAACATTATTACGACAGTACGCGAAAAATACCATAATACCTTGCGTTAAGCCAAAATGGGCTATATAAAACTTAATTAGTAATATCGGACTTAGTTCGCTATATATATTTAAGCAAAAACGTATAATTTTTAAGAAATTAAAAGGACGTTCGTAGTAAAGGATTTCTTAAGCTTTGTAATAAAACGCCTCGCATTTAACTAGGCGCAAAGAGAGCTACATAATCTTATTCGGGACGATTTTCTTAACAGGTTTATTATAAATTTAAAAAAGTTAAAAGCGTAATTCGAGGCCTTATGTTACGAAAACATTTTAAAGGCCGAAACTAAAACCTTTAAGATCTTCTTTACTTTAACATAAGAATTACCTTCCGATTCGTGATTAAAACGGAATAACAACACCGATTTTTTTTCGTTAAAAGGTTATAAATACCCTTACCTGCTTACTTTGGAAAGGATTCATAAATAGGAACCTATCGAATATAGCAACTTGCATTTTGCGATTACGGGAATAATTACTTACAAGTTCTGCCACCTAAATTAAAAAGAATTTAAAAGAATCCGCGAACGCTTTAAACTAAATCGATAAAAAAAGCTCCGCGATAACTTACATAAACTTTCTAAATGGAAACAAATTATGCGGGAAATTATGAAACGATCAAATAACAACAACTTAAACGCTTAGTTCGATAACATAAACGCCGCTTTAATCGACCTACATATCCTTACTTCCGTTAATCCAACCCCAGAAATCTTTACCACTATCTATTTCGGCAAACACCTTTTATTATAATCTACCTTAATCGACAACTATGGTACGAAACATTTGGTAAACACCCGAAACCTGTTCGTCTTTAATTCCTTTATCCTTAACACAAGGTAAACGGTAAAAACAAGTTTATCCTTGTTACCAATTAATAACATGGGAAAAAGGGTAATTAAAAGATTACTACTTGGAACTTCGGGAAAACCTAAGCATAATTTCATCCTAAGCGATATAATAATAATAAAAAGCTTTCACGTCAATATTATTTTAGAAATTTTATTATAAAAACCTAAAATTTGGTATTATGGAATAAACTGCTCTTTTCAGCGTAAAACGATTAACAAAGGCATTATTATTACGAAACTTACCCGTATACATAACTTAACGTTTCTTAGATATAAGCCGATATCTTCCTATTCGAACATCTTACCAATAATTCAAAAAAACCCAGCAGGAATATTAATATCAGCAGCAATTAATAGAAAAAAGAAATAGTAAAGGAAATTAAAAGATCATCCACGCCCCCGTTTAAAAACAAAAAATCTTTAATACCTACGGTTTAGGCACTTAAAACCTATAACGTTAAAATTGCTCGTTAGAAACGCTAAAAATGTTACTATAATTAAAACGGAACGCTTATAATATAAAAACTATATTCGCACGTACGCCTTTAAGTAATTTTAAAGCGCCCATCTAATAACCAAGCTTTTAAACCCCTTTAACGTATCGTCTGGAATTACTTCGATTGTCCTACAAAATATAATAATTCTCGGTAACTCCTAATAATTAAAAACGAATACAATAAAAAGCTCTTCGCCTTTCCTACTACTAATTACATTCGAAAAATAACGTTCCACATTATTAGGAATTTCGAACATTACGTATGCAAATAATTTAAGCTTCCTATATATAAAATCAAACAAGATAATAATATTAGAACGATCGCAATAAACGGATATACCGCGTATTAAATATAATACACTAAGGAAAAAATCGAATTCAAAACGCCCCCTTCATATACCAAAAAACCTGTAGAAAAAAACGAACGAACAGGCCAAAAGCTAATTAATAAAACTTTCAAAATAATATTAAAAATATATTTCCCTAAAGAACTTTAACCTGAAACAATAAAAACAACCGCGTAACTATACAATATAAATCCGAATTACGCTTACGATTTACTCTTACCTAATAAAATATTTGCTTGCTAATTTCAGTAATATTTCCGTTAATACGAACCCGCCGTAATTAACGCAATTACCGCAAACCTGAAACTCGATTAATCTGGAATTTTCGTATACGGCGCGCGAACGTATCCATTAACAAAAAACGCAAAGCAGGAATAAAAAAGCGAATACAAAAAGTTAAACCGTAAATTTATATCGGATATTTAGTAAAATCTCGAACTTTTAACCTTTACCGAATCTAGGTACCCGAATTCCGAAAGGTTATTATTACGCGTAACGTTACGTTCGACAAAAAAATCTTTTATAAACTAAAAAAAAAAAAAAAAAACCTCGCTCCAACTATAAGCAAAAAACTCGTACAAAAACTGCATATCTCCGAAAAAGTAACTAAAAAAAACCTTATTTTCGATATGCTTAACACGTAAGATACCTTTCACATTAATTACAGCGTTCCAAAAACCGCAGAAAGCTCTATTCCCGAAATAAATCCAACAAATAACCAATTAAAAAATCAGAACTCGGGGATAAAGAAACATCTAAATAAAACTAAAGCTAATCGTAAATTTTTAACCCCTAAAAATACTTTTAATCCGGAAAGCGAATTCCAAAAAAGCGCTTAAAAACGCGGCTTAATTAATAACTAAATTAATTAAACTTAGAGATAATACATAAACAGATTAACGCAAATTAAAAAGCATGAAAAAAGCCTTCCGGAAAATGCACTTAGCAAAATATATAAATAAATCAACTTACTCGCCCTTTCCTTTAATCAAACTCGGGATTCTAATAAAAGAAAATTAAGTAATTAACAAAACCCTGCCCTCGAAACTCCTAAACCTGAAAAAAAACAAAAAAAAAAAACAACCGCGAAAACCTACTCGAAAAAATAAAAAGTTATGGAAACGTCAAAATCTTAATAACACCGAAAATCGTAACGTTCGTTCGATAAACGCAATCGTAATCTACGGAAATAACGAAATATACTTAGCCTTAAATCGGAATAAAAAAAATTAATTACCTATTCCTATTACTGCAATATACAGCAAAACAAAAACACGAAAAGTTACACACCTTCCATGCAATAATCGCGGTAAAGGCATTGCAAAAAAAACGCAAAACGGCTTAGCGCACCACCTAACAAATCTAAAATCTACAAAAATTAACTAATTAAGCCGCCCAAGCTTTAAAAGAATCTCGAAAAACACTCTTTAAAAAACGCCTTTAAAAAGGATGCTAAAAAAAATCTAGGCGTTCACTTAACGCGGGGTATAAAAAAAATCCCGATCACGGAAACAAAATTTAAGCTAATCCCCCTAAAATAAGTATTTACATACAAATTCGACAAAGACGGCTAGCTGGAATGCTGCAAATTACGTATCTATATACGTAGCGATTTTTAAAAAACCGACTTAATTATTAACACTTACGTTACTACGTTCGTAAACAAATCGTTTAAAATAATAATAATTATAACTGCTGAATATAACCTTAAAAGCCGTCAGTTTAATACAAAAACAACCTTTTTAAACGCTTTCTATAAAAACCAAGCCAAAGTTACCTACGCTTTTCCGGATAACTTTTAAAAAAACGGAATAACTGCAAAAATCGAACGAACCTTATATAAACTTAAAGATTCGCCTTTATTATAATATCGGGAATTTTCTTCCATTTTACTAAAACTAAAGCTTATTCCATCCTTAAAAAAACCGTACTTATTTTATAACGAACTACGCATACCTTTTCTTATATTTTTCGTTAACGATCTATTACTTTTCTATTACCGAAAATACCAAAAAACAACCAATAAGTTAATCGAAAAATTAAAAAGAACATATAAATTTAAGAACCAAAGCGAAATAAGCTGGTTTCTCGGTATTCGGATAATCCGAAATAAATCGAAAAAGCAAATCTTCCTAACGTATAATTCTCATATTAAAAAGATTACCATTCGTTTTAAGCTTACGGGTAGCGTCTACGTTTCACCTACCCCCTTAAAAACTGAAAAACTTACCCCTAATAACGGAATTACTTCCAAAAAACAGATTAAAGGCTTTTAAAAACGCATAAGCTCCATCCTATATACCGTAATAATAATCCGCCTAAACGTAACTTACGTAACTTTTTTGTTATTAAAATTCTTAATAAATTTATTTATTAAGCATACAACAGCCGCTAATAAAGTAATCCGGTACCTTTACTATATGCATTTCCTTAATATTAAGTTTGGAAATACAAACAAAAAACCCAAGCTTTATTAATTGCTGGAAACGTTTCTTTTATTAATAATTCTGAAATACGGCAAGCTTTCCAAAGTTATATAATAATCCTTTTCGGTAACCCGGTCGTATAAAAAACAATTTATCAAGTAACTATAATAACCTTTACAACAAAAGCTAAATTATTCGCGTTAAAACATACAGCCAAAAAAACCTTAATTTTTAAACGCTTATTCCGTAATTTTTAATTAAAATCAAAGCAACCATGGGAAATTTTCTGTAATAATTAACAAACGATCACATTAATAATAAAGGAAAACGAAAAAATTAACACCCGGTTGTACCACGTCGATATATAAAACATATAGCTACGCCAAAAACAAATCCGGGGATCTTTTAACGTAACTTACTTACCCTTTAATCAAATATCTATTAACAAATTAATAAAAACTTTTCCCAAACAAAAATTTAAGTACTTTAAGTCACTTTTTAATTTTTAGAACTTACGGTAAGCGCTTTCGGGAAATCGTTAAAACAAACAAAACATGTAAGGATTTATTAAACCTAAAGCCTTAAGGAAAAAACATCCTTAAAAACAAAAAAAAAAAGAACAAACAAAAACAAAACCGAAAAAACAACCTACTGCTGTTACTACTAAGGCAGAAACAAATCGAAAATCTGCCTAACCAGGGCCAGCGCGTACCGCGGCAAGGCCGCCGGTAGGCGCAGCTACAGCGGCAAGCGCACCTACTACCACAACTTCCTTTCCTTTTCCTCCTGCTCCTCGAAAAGCATACAGACAGCCGTACGAAGGCGGTCGACGTCCTGCGATTACGATTACGGTTAGCATTTTCCTTAAATCCCAAGAAAAAAAAATACGGGAAAAAACTTACGCAGCAAAAGGCGCCGTTTTCAAACGCTTCGACTAGGCGTACGGCGGCGGGACGGGCGGCAACGGGGCTGCAATCAGCAGTTAACAAAGGAAAAACTCCAAAAAAAAACAAGGAAAATACGTATACCGGAACGCAGGTATACCCGGAAACATAACGCCAGCAGCGACTGCCTACCACGGCGTCGTAGCATACGCCGTCCGAGCGGCCGGCGAACGCCGAACGCAGGCAGCCCAGGCACGGCACGGTACGGCAAGCGCCACGCGCAAGACGCGTACGCGGTATACGTAAGGGCAGGGCCAGCGCGGTAGCGACAGGAACGGACGGCGGCGTGGCGGGCGCGGCGGACGCGGCGGCGGCAAGAGCTGCGGCGACGGCGAGAACAGCAACCGGCACAGCGGGAGTTGCGGCGGGCACGGTAACGGGCGCAGGCGCAAAAGCAAAAGCAGAAGCGGCTGCGGCGGCGGCGGTATCGCGCTACGCGCGAGCCGCACGAACCGCGGCAGCGTTAGCCGTACGAGCGGTACGAACACGACGGGAAGGCATTTACGATCACCGTTAGCATCCTTACGTAAAGCTCCGAATAATAACGAGTACTTACGGTTATTGTTGTTGTTATTATTAAATTAGTTGCGATTACCCGTTAATATACCCAAAATTCGTAAAAACAAAAAAAACACTAATTTCGTAACGGTAATCATAGTAATAATAATAAAGATAATCTGCAACCTATCGTTAGCTTCGCAATCCTTTTGCCCGAACTTTAAGGCGCATACGAAACTACTATTAAAACCGAAGAAAAAAAAACGTTATAACGCTTTTAAATTCAGATAAGTACATACACGCAACGCGTGCACGCTAAGCGCAAACCCACTTCCCATTACCTGTTACCATAAGCAATAAAAAGGTAATATCACCACTTCCAATTACCTGTTACCACGGGCGATAAAAAAAGAAGAAATCACAACAACCCCCTCGCCCAGATCACCTAACACGCATATGGCCTATCATTCTATTATTGCACTAAATATTCGTACTAAGCTACGCGTTTTCTTTTGTTTTGTTAATATACTAATCTAAGGATCACTAAAGTTACAAAGTGGCAAATTTAACAAAGCACCTCCCTTTTATCTGGGGGGTATGTCGCAGAATAAGGGTTACTTGCTTAATCATCAAGGCCCTTGGCACCCCGGAAAAAAGCTTCCGGGGCTCCCACAAGTACATATAGAGCTTCCTAGTCACTGCTGTCTAAAGCTAGAATTATCCATGACAATTTTCACTTCCCACACCTTATGCACACGTTCCTCGCGATCTGCCTAACTGTGACAACTTTGGTAAGCAAAGTTAGTTAGAATGTTGTTTCGGTGGCTTCAAGAAGTTAGTGAAATCTATGAGATAACATCACAAGATGATAAGCCGGCGCGATAAAATTTAAACTGACCTGTGGAGCAGAAACCCAATCAAAGGTTCCAAATCGTCTAGTCAACCAGACATCGCCAGGGTGTGTAGCACCCTGGGCCTCCAAGTATCGTCTGTGGATATCCAAAGTCGAATGGAACAGCCTTCTCGATCTCCTCGACGTCGTCCTTAGTAAGCTCCAGGCCCAACGCTTCAATGCTGTCTTTCAGATGCTCGACACGGCGAGCCCCGACGACGGGGAAGATGTAAGGTCCCTTCACCCTGGCCCAAGCAAGAGCCACACTTGTGATGCTAGTCTCTTTGGCAATCGCGATCTTCTCCAGCGCGTCCGCCATTACAGTCTTCTCGGGCTTGTCTGTAAAGGCGATGTTCCGCCCCTCTCTCTTCTGCTGCCCAGACTCAGACTCGCACTCAGCCTGTCGCTGCTCGGCGGAGCGCTGAGCCGAAGTCCTGAAAGACCCCGACCCGAGCACGCCGTACGGGATGAGAGCCATGCCCTGATCGTTGCACATGGGGAGTATCTCGCGCTCAACATCTCTCTCTGCAGCAGACCACTGGCCTTGGTAGACAGAAAACATGGTCAACCCCTGTTGGCGGGCATATTCGTTCGCCATGGAGATAACCCATGCCGGCGTATTCGAAATACCGAGGTATAAAACGCGGCCAGATGTCACGAGGTCATGAAGGGCGTGCATCAACCAGAGGTCTAAGCAATGCAATCCACGCCACGAAGCACCCCCGTGGAATGGATTGACGTCCATCCACCACCATACTAAAATATATGGATGGAACTGGCGATTTTTCCATATAGATAGCCATCAATGGATATACGTAGACGACTTTTGGGTATTTTGAAAAACGACTTTGGTGTTAATATATATATATAGCTAGCTCTAAGGCAAATCGCCTTTTTTTTTCTGCAACAAATAACAAATCCTTTTCATCATCAAGCATCTCATCCTCTAATTCGGCGTTAAGCCAATTCGTTACCCACTCTTTAATCTCTTCATTAGTCATGGCTTGAAGTTTCGCCATCTTTCGAGTTTTATCCGGAGATGTAAATAATACATCGAAGTTATTAATCACTCCAGCCCTGTACCACGAACGTAACGTCTAACACATCTCGATCAGCATAACGTCTAACCTATTACGTAACTCGTTAACCATTCGACTTGTAACTAAAAAAAAACGCTTATACTTTGCTAACATGGGCTATATCGTAAGGAAATCAAGGGCTATACGGGAGAGGCGAGGATACTTCACGCTTTTCTATATCCAATATGCGATGGGGTCCTAAACCTCCCGATCCCCAGGCTCGAAGTCCATATATTAAGCCCTATATTCGCCGAGGGTATCGCAAGTTTCTATACCGACCGAATCGTTTGATCCCATAGTACTAGGGCTATATCGGAACTATTCGAGATATTATTGCAACTTATTGTAATAACGCTTCGTTTTTTTAACTGGCCGTACGTATTCCGCCTGTGGCAACACCTTTATATGGGCGTATCCCTTTAACCACACATCTTCCACTTAATCGTAAACGTGTTAAATCCATTTTGGATAATCGGCCCAGTTTTTTTCGAACCACTGCCACCGATACGCAAAATAAAGCGCGAAGGCAGTAACATATATCGGAATTTCCTCCAACTTAATATAATATTCGTTCAACTTCAGCTAGGTTAAGTTAAGGTTCGCAGCTATATATCGCAAATCGGGAAAATCTTTAACGCGTACTTTAAAGCTTTCTAACCTATCAAAAAAGAATTCGAAACTTAAAATCACATCCTATATGTTGCCGTATAAACCTACCTATCCACGTTTTCGCAACCGCCGTATACCGTTATTTTTAAAGGTTATAACCGCATCTTTAAAATATTTAAGGATATCCGCCGTAAACTTCAGGACTCCCTAATCGTAATCTATTAGCTGGTTTTCCGCCTGTAAGATATAAGGGATAATAATACCTCTTCGTACACGCCCTTCCCGTATATAGTTTTCCATCTTCTATTCGTGCCTGTATTTAGGAATTAACATATCGAGGAATAGGCGTAACGTAAGCGTTCGGCGGATTATATACAGTTGCAAAAGCCAGCACGTTACGTTATTAAGTTTTATATTAAGGGGCTTTTACGTTCGGATCCGTAAGTTGTTAAAAGTAACGATTTGATCTATTTAAATAACGCGTAATATATTCGTAAGCCTATCGAACCGATAAATAATAACAACTAGGTTATAAAGCTTCCTGATAGGCCTTTTTTTGCGCCAAAACTTATGTTTAATAGTAATAAGCGTTTTTTTACCGTATATAAAAACCTTGAACGTTTTAATATCGTAGCCAAATAACAACGTTTTCGCAGAGAGGTTAAGCGTATGGCCTATATAGCGGTTACGGCGGTAAGCCCCGTTAAAGCCAAGCTTGCCATTAATTACCTTTATTGCTGTATCGTTGTTTTTCGCGTTGTTAAGGGTAAAGTAACCGATTTTCTTTTTGATCCTATAGGTATCGATTACGTCAAGGATTTCTGCGGCTATATTGGCGCCTATATAGCGTAAGGTTATATTAGGCAGTCTTAGGGTTAACTTACAGGGCTGATTTTTTTTATCGCGGAAGAAATAACAGATTTTACAGAATAAATAGTAACTGTTTAACCTTTAGCCGTTAAAAGTAATATGAATAAAACCCGGCGAACGTAATAATACCTTTACGATTTGTTGCTTGTACTCGTAAAAAACGTTGATAATAAGTGCTTTTGCAGTAGGTACGGAAATATGGGCATTTTGATTTTTTATATAGGGATTAAGGTATTCGAAGATAATTTGTAACTTTTCCTTTTCGATAATGGTAAATAAATGATTTCTTTCGACGATTTAGTTAATCAAGAGGCGACGGAACTACTTTTTATCGAAATTTTTGATTAACGTGTTAGTAAGGGCTTGTTTGTGGGGGTTATAGGTGTTAAGCCCGAAATAATCTGAAATAGAAGGGGATCGGGGTACCTTTCGCGTTATTTTCGCATACGTTTTAGCCTGATTTTGATATTGTGACTTCGTTTTTTTTTAAGGAGTTATGATCTTATACGCGTAATAAAGATAATTTATATAATTCTATATACCGCGTGTTGAAAAGGCGGCAGGCTTGGGCTTCCGTTTCCGAACGCAGATCTTACATACCCATTTACGTTTCCTGTTACGTTGGATATCGTATCCGAATTGCTACGACTATATCGCTGTATCCCTTATTCGTTCAGATATCGTAAACCCTGGGAACGTGGCTTAAAGGCGGCGTTCAAGGTCTTTATCGCTAGTAGTAGGCGTTAAGCTTATGGAAAGGGGCGGAACAGGCGTACCATTAAAGGTGGATATTTCGGAGGGCGGCGGAAAGAACTGTATATTGTCGCTAGGTATAATAACAAGGCTTAAAACGTTATATTTTAAAATTATAATAACGGTAATATATTTACTGTAAGCTTGGGTAATCGTAGGTTAGCTAAGTTGTTGCAAAACGCGTATATTGCTGTATTAATCGGAAGATTTGCAGAACGCATAAATCTGATTTGAAGTTTTTAGGCGTTATTAGGCCGATTAATAATAGTTACATCAATTTCTTAATAAACAACTAGCAAAATAATATAGGGCTTACCTGGTTAGTAAGCATCGGGTAAGGAATAGAAAGCAATTCCATGGATAGCAAATTGTTAATATTTTGCTTTTGCGATAAACCGTACGTTAATTCGGAAAATTAAAAATATATCGGAAACGTACTTAAATTATATGGGACATAAATGTTGCGCCTAACAACCCTGTTCTTTCGTTAAGTAGCCTTATTAACAGCTCTATACTTTAACCCATCCAAATTTAATTGTATTTTCGAAATCAAAGCCAAATAAAATCGCAAAAATAAATGGACTTTACCGTTAGATTGTTTTAATCGAAGGCTTTAAGATGGTGTTATTTTTATTATTATAATTATTATATGTTACTAAAAAAACCAAATTATCTTAAAATTAACATGTTTTGTTTTTGGAATCCGAATGAAAATAATATATTTATTAATATACAACCCATATTTGACAATACAGGTATCTCCTCAGGTTAAACCCGGTATCAAAATAACCGCAAAAATTCAAAAATTCTAAATATGCCATTTTTATTATCAAACTATAAATATATCTAAAGTTATGGGGGAGTAATACGTTGAGATGTTAGGCGTTTCCGGGTAAGTAGGACCCCTTCTGTGGCACGGTGGACAGCCACCTGTTAATATCACCACTTTTACAACTAGGCTTCATTAACAGCGGGACCTACACCGCCACGAGGTCCACTTATTATGAACACGATGTCCATCCACGATAGCTTCAAATAGATGGACGTCCATTTCAGGAAGGGCTAAATGGGTGGCGTGGGCTTGGCAATTGCGCAATCCACTTTGCAATCCGTGGACTTCGGTGGAATTGCTTAGACCCCTGGCATCAACTCTGGAATTCTTGTCGTAAAATCCCACGTGTGCACGTAGAACTAGAATGAGGATAGTATGATTTAGTAGACTATAACAACATAACACAGGGCAAGAGCCTCATCTATATCACTGTGGAAAACTCACCAAATCAACATATGTTGTCTGAAGCCTCTGCAAGCTAGACTTGAAGGCTGCCTGCATACTTTTCTTGTTATTTCCGCCAAAATTGGACTGAATATTCACTTCTGGGTTGGCTAATTGCCAAGCAGAAGTGTACTTGGTAGCAAGGACGATCTCTTCACGATTACCCCTCTCCTTCATCCAGTCGCCGATAATGAGCTCAGATTCGCCGTTCTGATAGACGTTTGCGCTGTTATGAGAGATTACCTAGTTAGCAAGGGAATATTCTCCAAAGGTGCATAAACGTTGAATCGTAGAACATAATTACGTGTCGATGAAATTCCCTCCATTCTCGTAGAAGAAGTCTAAAAGTCTGAATGAGGCTTCTCTGTCGCAAGGGCCCATCAGTTCCTCGAACTGCGTGCCAAACCCCATAGTTCCGAGACAAAGGGGGCTGACTTTCACGGCAGCACTCGGAGCCAGCTGGCGGTGATAGCCGAGCAAGCTCCTCGGCTTCCGGGCAACGAACATGATGTTGGCCATTTAAACGGTAGCCAATAGTGCTTGGACAAAAGAAGAAATCAATTTATCAAGTGTCTTGACAGGAAGAAATAACTCGACAAGCCCAGGCGTGGTAACCAGAGGAGTTTGCTGTGCCATAAGTCATAAAGTAGTCACATCATCGGGTCTATCTTTATACTTACCGCAACTTGGGCCAAGCTCTCTACTAGACGTTTCCGTTATACGAGCGTTGCTTCTTGGAACTACCGCTTCTGATATACGAGACCCGTTTCGGGAGTACGGAAATACCACATAAGCTTACTTGAACTGGTGAGATTTATTCCCCACTATAACTTGCATTTTGGAAGCACTCAAAAGCTGTGACCTTTTCAGGCTTACGTCGTATCTTGAGTGGATATAAGGGGGAGGGGAGATCTTTCCTTATCAGAACTCTCACTATTTACCATGTTATCGAAGAACTACCTAGCTTAGTGGTCGGCTCTCACCCTCCCAGTTGCCATCGCGGTTCCTGTTGAAACCGAAGTACTCGCCTATCTTGGATACGTTCTGCTCCCACCCACCAGGTTTCTCCCGAGTAAGATGCGCTAAGAGAGACTCGCACATCACTTTTGACCGATGGTGCGCCCACCACGCCCTCCCTGATGAGATCCGCAAACTGCTAGCATAGAAGCTGAGCATGGTAATCATGGCCCCGGGATCTTTATCTTTGACCTCATCCTGGAAAGCCTGCGTGGCTTTCGAGGGCCACATGAGGGAATACGCCAGGATTGACGGCATGATGTTGGAGATGTCCTGTCCCCGCGTGACAGCATCGACAGCACGAAATATGGGCACGAGCCGCTCTCTAGCGTTAGCATTTCCACATCCCCGCTGGAGGCAGTCGCCTTCCGGAGCCTTCCGAGCTGCCTTTGTAAACGTTTGACGGAGGAAGTTCCCCTCAAAGTCGTACGAACAGCTCTCTTGCTCCGACCAGGCATAAAACCGCTGCACATGATCTGCTCTTAGATATGCATGAAAGATGCCGCCTCTCGGCTCTTTCTCGTATAGGGCTAGGATAACGGCCTTGACACCAGCCGCGAACCACATCAGCCCATCGGACCCTACACTAGGTGACGCGTCATTTGGAACGTTGAAATACGGAACCGACCAGGCGTAATGAAGTAGAATGAAACCACAGGCAATGATCACATCGACCTGTTGCTGCGGGAGGTTGGTTCCGCCTAAACTCGATCTAAATCCTGATAGGGCGCGATCTAGGTGCATGGCTGATGCCTTAGTATGTCGGGAAACTTGAGGCTGGAGGTGAGATAGATGGGAGGCGCTGATAGTCAAAATAGCGTGCATGAGATATTCGTGCTACACATCAGAGCGTCAGGAGCTGTAAGCTTACTGATACTGCTATCTCTGGTACACAATGATTGAACGAACCTGAAGAGCAAGAGGTAGAATCTGATCTCGCCATAGCCGATCGCCAAATATAAGGGTGCCGGATGTGAAATGTTCAAAATGGTACATTAACTGCAAGCATTCGAGGTCGAGTTCCGGCACGCTAAGCTCCCTTCTGCTGAACGGTTCTCTGGACAGGCGACTATGAGTTCGGTTACTACGAAGAAAAGCACCGGATTGAGAAGACGGGTAGTGTTGCCTTTGTCCGCCTTGGAACCATGTGAGCTGGCTTTCCCCAGCCGATCGATCAAAGTCGCACTCCAAACCCCTCGTAAAGCATTTACGGCATGCCGGCCGTTGCTCGTCGCACTGAAACCGCATCAGTACATTAGTCTTGAACCAAAAGGGGTATACGACGAAATAATGATCCATTAATTTCGGCGAACCTTGACTTTCCGAGACTTGCAATTTGTACACCCTTTTCGGGACTTGGCGTGGTATCGCCGTTGTCGAAGTGCTCTACCCTGACTATCCACGCCTGGGTCATTAACTGTCGCATCCGCGGCTGACGACAGCGAGAACATCCCGAAGCTTCCGTAATTAGCCATGTCGCTGCGGCTTTTTGTTTTCGGACGAGATGAACGATAAAATTTTGCGAGAGGACTGTGACAGCGAGTAGATTAAGACAGTCAATGCATCATGGCTATTTGCGGGGGGACTTAACAGAGGATATTCTTATGGTCTCGTATAACGCTTTTAGAAGTTAAGCTGACCACTGCCCAGCGCTGACTCATACATAAATGTGGGCATTAGTAATCGGCCAAACAAGTACCACTCGAGTTTATTCTTCCCACTTGTCCTGACCTTTCCTCATTCTATTTTCTAGAAAATAAAGGAAGGAACGCCCATGAAGTCAGTCCAGCTCTAGAAATGCGGAGGCTTCATCCGGAAAGGTGGGTCAGCCCTAGTTTGAGGCGGTAAAGGATACGGATATACTTAGGGCTTTCTTTACGTTCCTACACCTTCCTATTATCATCACTTTGTTAAGACTAGAAGTAATAGTTCAATAGGTAAATGCTTTGCTTACTAATGCGGTCATTTAGGGATATATATAGCGCCGCATTCCACTCCTTGCTGCAGGAAGTTAATAGCTGAGATACAGCTGAATACAAACACTTACGACACATCTTGAGACTTCATTCTTGATTAAGATCTGCTTCGTACCCTTTTGCATACAGAAGACTCCATTTGTCCCTTAGGGCAGCCTCACCTTCCGTCTCAAATTCCTACACAAGCTTCCTTCCCTCAACTCCATAGCCGTTTCGACGATGAGCTTAACTCTTATATTGAGCCTAGTTGCCTTTGTATCCGTAAACGCAGCAGCGGTAAGTTTCACTTTTCACTTTAAATATTGAATGAGCTTTTTGGGAGATGGTGTGCTAACATATTGTCAGATAGAAGGCTTAGATGAGCTTCTGGGCCCCACCACCGAGCTCCCTCGTTGCTGCTGCGATCCAGTCTGCGTAGGTTTCTTTTAATTACTTTTAAAAACGTAGACTACAGCTGATCACTAATATGCTACAGAGTTGCTGTTCTTGATGAATGGACGTCTATGTCGAAGCTTATACGTTTATTGCAAACATATCTTGACATATACTAAGTGTTATGGCTGCACCACACCACACAACCACCAGGGCAAAAGATCGGTGGAATGATCTCAATTGTGGCAATCATTGTGGTGCTTACAGCCGTATATATATGCTGGAGCTGCTACGGTGGACAAGGCCGTAACACTAAGTGTTATGGGCCAACATTCCGGCTTATACTAAACTACTGGGACAAGACTCGCACCACCTCCGACAACTTTGAAGAGTTATGTAATTACGAACATTAGATAGCTAGTAAAGTTTGTCAAATATAGGGGGTATCAGTTGCGTTATTGTATTCAGCTAATTACGTAAGTGCTTCGCATATATACTGCTAACTACGTCGTATCGGTAAGTTAAACATCCTAGTTAGGTATTTATAATAAATTAACTTTAATTAACCGTAGAAAATTTGGATTTTTGATATTTTAAAATTTTTTAAATTAGTTAATCCCTAATGTTGTATAAAGAACTACATAAACACGTAAATAAATTAAAACTTCAATATAGCAATAATACTAACCCGGACTCTAGAGAATATCTGACAGGAATGTTTTTGTTCGGCCTGATCGCAGTATATAGCCTAGTAACGGAACATATATCCTCCGATCAAAGCGTAGTCTTCTTTGGTTAGTATGCAATAGCACACCTGGCTAGCTAACAAAGCCAGCTATAATCACGACCTGAGTATACTGTTAAATAAACTTCTAAAAAGCGTTTTTACAGCAGGCGATGACCAACCCGGCCGGTCTTAAAATTGACGGGCGAGAGGACAACGTTGAAAGAACCATTCCATCCATCGTAAGTGGCGTCTCTAAACGGTAGATGACATCCGGACTTCATTAACCTAGGGTTTGCACTACCCACCCACCCACGCTAAATTTTCCACCTACTGGCCACCTACGAAAGGATAATTGTCAGATATAGGGGATGTTAGTTGCGTTGTTGTATTGAGCTAATTGTGCCACTTCTCAGTATGCGTACAGTTTTTGTGTAGCCTAGCAACGGAACAATTATCCTCCAATCAAAACGTAGCCTTTTTTAATTAAGGCGCTTTAGTGTACTGTAACGAACCTGTCATACATCCACCTGGAGGTATGAGCAGTATCCGAAAGAAGGTCTTGATTTGCAGGTAATAATAATACGATAAATGATTTTTGGGTTTGTTCGTTAAAAAGATTTGCGGATTCTTTCTTTAATTAAAAAACGATGCCTGTAAGTGAAGGCTTAGATTAATAACTAAGGAGCGAAATTATTTAGATGTTATTTATATAGGAAATTGGTCCATTTTATATCCATTATCACAATAATAAGTGTATCGTAAATCTATGTGATTTATATGATTTGCTCCAGATCACCTAGATTACCTAGATTACTTAAGGGGCCAAACCTTTTTAGCCGAGGTTTAGCCGTAGCGTATTTCCGCGTTAGGCTTTAAAGGTAGATCTTTAAGACGAAAGTAACATTTTCGTAATATTATTTCCTTTTTTTAAGGATCTTTGTTTTAAAAATTAAAACGGTAAGTAATCTTTTTTTAGCCGGGGTTATTTTTGAATTTGAACTAATTTTTAATATGTCAGGTTATATTGAAAAATAGAAAAAAAAATTCGTTTAAACCAGTGCAACTTTCGGAACGATCGGGCTGCTTTAATTAAGAAATTTGGGGTTAGAGCCTTTCCGTATTCCAATTATATTCGTTTTGGCGAGTCCGAGTGTTTCTTTATTCCAGAGTACTTAAGCTGCGATAGCTGTACCCGTTATTAACGTTTTTTTTGTGACATTTTGACCATGAACTTCCTGAAAAAGGTGAACGAAACGTAGGAGCGGTTGCAAAGAGAATAGCGTAAGTTAGAAGACGAATTTCTGGCTTACTAGGAAGCCGTAGAAAAAAAACAAGAGAGTTTATTGGTCGATTAAAACGTTTGCGCCTTTAATAAGATTTTTTGAAAAAAAGAGCCTTAAAAATATTAAAGGAAGGTCTGGAGTTGGACTAATTAAAGGAACGAGAAAAAATGGAAGAAGAGTAGTGGCGCGTGGAGGAAAAGCAAGCACGGCTTGCTTTTGAAATAGATGCCATGGCGGAAGCGTCTATTTCTTTCGACTGGAACGTTGTAGGGTTGGATTTAAACGGGGGACCGTTGTTGCCTGTAACCTTGGCTGCATTAGAGACGGTTGGTTAAGGTTCTGGCGATGGAACTTCTTAACTAGGTCCTTTACATTTGTTAGATGGTTAAGCGGTTTTTATGTATTTTTTTCATGTAAGTATCTTTTTTATTTAACCAGATACTGGATTTTGTTTTTAATTATTTTGAAGTCCAGTATTTTTTCGACTTTATATTTGTCGGTATTGTTTTCTAGCTTTAGATCCTTTTTTAGCAGGGCGTCTTTCGGTGCTGGTTTAAGTAAAGAAATGTGAAAAATAAGGTGTATTTTTATTATTTTGGATAGTGATAGTTAATAGTTAATTTTGGAAATAACTTTGTTAATTTTAAAATGGCCGAGTTTTTTGAAATTAAGTTTGTTGCTGGGCCTTTTCGTTTTGATTTATGAAATATTTAAGGTTGCGTTAGGCCTTTGCCGTAGCAAGTAGATTTTGTCTTTTTTCGATAAGATTGGTTTTTTAAATTTTTTTGTTGTAATATTAGGCCATCCGTTTTTGGAGAAATTGTAGCTTAGTTCGTAATCGAATTTGTATTATTTTAACTTTTGTTATTATTGTTTCCGCTTGTGGTGTAATCGTAGCGATTACGAGGGCTTTGCTTAATGGTTATTCTAGGCGTTAGGTTTCTGCGTTATGTTTATATATTACTGTATGAAGTGATACGCCTATATCCTCGTTTACGGAAGTGTTGTAAGCTATTTAAATAAGTGGTAAAAACTTTACTTAATTATTTTGCTGGTAGTTGACATAATTTCGAAAATATTATTCCAGCGTTTAATTCAACCGTTCTGTCTGTCCATCTGTTTAGAGATGATAGGCTGTGAAAAACTTAAGCTTGGTACCGATCTGCTTAAAAAAACTGGTGCTAAATTTAGAGGTGAATAACTTGTTTTTGTCGGAAATAATCCTTTCCGGTATTCCATGTTTATCGAAGTAATGCCGTATAAATGCGTAAATTAACTGTTTTGTTGTTATGTTTCTTCTGAAAGGTAGGAAATATCTATATTTAGTAAGTTTATTAACGATTATTTATATCCTATCGTATTTAACTTTAATAACTGGGTTTTTTTAATAGGGGTAAATTAATGATGAAATCTTAAACGATGGTGTTCCATGTTTTGTTAGGAATGTCTGTAGGTTGCAATAGGCCGTAAGACTTGTATCGGGTTGTTTTTGCTTTATTGCAAATATTACAATCTTTAATTATTTGTTTAACTATTTGTTGGAGTTTAGAGAAGTTATATTTTTTTTTGTAATCGTCTAGTGGTTTTGAAGATTCGTTGGTGTTTATATAAAGGGTTTTCATGGAATTCCTTTATAAATTGTTTTTGTTGATTTTTAGGAATATAGATTTTGCCTTAATATAGTAGTTGATCTTTCGGTTGTCCTTTTAATTACTGGACTTCCTGTTATTTTTTCGTATTATAAAAATTCCGGAATCGAGTTAGAAATTTGGAGGTAGGTTTTTTTATTATTTTACATAACTATATAGTACCGTTTTGTTTATACTGTAGCATCTGCATGTTATTTTTAGGGACCTTGGAATTGTAATTTTTTTGCGATTAAGAATATCCGCCTGGATGATTTCTTTTTGATATGATATATTTTGAAGTTAAATCTTAATAAAAAGATTATTTAGGTTTTATATTGCTTGTTTAATTTTTATGCCTTTATAAATTGAATAAGATTTTTATAATAAAAGTAAATATTGAATAGTTTTTTAGTTCCGTTAAGGAAAGGTTCTTGTTTTTTTAAAAGCGTTGATGATTATTAGTAATTCTTTATTATAGATCGGATATTTAAGTTTTGCATTTCGAAGTGCTTTAAAGTAATACGTTATTAGGTATTATTTATCGTTATTTTTTAATTGTTTTAAAACGGCATTTAGTGCGTAATCTGAAATGTCCGTTTTTAGGTATTTCTTTTTATCTGGATTGGGCATCTTTATAACGGGTTTATTGGTGATTGCGTTTTTTAATATTCGAAATGTTTCCTTGGTTTTTTTAAAAGCTTAAATTCCTTTCTAACGTACTTTTTAATAGTAAGTTTCGTTAATGGTTTAATTATATTTCCGTATCCTTTAATTAGGCCGCGTATATAACCCGTAAATCCTAAGATTTATCGGATATCTATAACGGTTGCCTTGTTAGGGATGGGCCAGTTTTTAATTGTTTTTAATTTGGAGCGTTAAATCTGAATTTGACCCGGAGTAAGTGTAAATCTTAAAAAGTCCTGCTTTTGTGTGTGTTATATATTTTTAGCTGGGTTAATTCGAATGTTCGTTTTATTTAATGTTTTAAGCATTTAAATAACGTGTTTCTTATGTTCCTTTAGGGTTTCAAAATAAATAAGGATGTCGTTAAGGTAAACAAACACGAATTTGTTTAGGAACTATCTGAAAGTAATTATAATTAGGTATTAGAAACTGGCGGGAGCGTTGGTAAGTCTTATTGGCATAACTTTGTATTTATAAAGTCCATGTATTGTTTTAAACGCCGTTTTTCATTTTTCGTTTTTAGCTATTTTGATATGATAATAGCTATCGTAAAGATTTAATGTAGTGAATTATTTGGCTTTGTTAGCGTTTTTTTTAAGGTATTTATAAGGGTTAAAAGGTAGCCGTTTTTAATCGTGATGTTATTTAACTATTTGTAGTCGATTACGTTTCTGAAAACCGGGTTTTTATTTTTGTTAATTCTTTGCCTGCCGTTTTTTATTTTTGGAACTATAAGGACGGGGTATCCGGCGGGAGAGTTAAAAGGTTAAATGTATTCTTTTTTTAAATCCAGTTATATATTTTTCTATAAGGTTTTTGACTTTTCCCGATTTATATAGTAGATTTTGTGAAGTTTAGGATGATGTTTTTTTTAATAGGTATCCGATAATCTCATTAATTATAAGGAGGTAGTTCGTGGTTCTTTTTGTCCTTGAACAGCTTTTTAAATCCTTTGTATTTTTAAGGTATTATAACATCTTGATTTGAAACTTATACTTTTTTGATGATATAGCAAACCTTTTAATTATCTTTATTTTTTTAGGAAAGTGTTTGTTTTTTCTAGTTAATATATAGATTGCTGGAACGGAATTAGGATATTTTTAAGATGATGTTGTATTTTAAAATATCGGTTATGTCGAGAATAACTTTTTTTGAATGTTGTTATATTTGGATTAGAATTTTTTTTGTTTTTTTAAGAACTTAACCGTTTTTGTAGGTAGATAGGTTTTTATTAATAATGCGTAGTTTATAAAATTGTAGCTTGTATTTTTAAGGGATTTGGTGCTTTTCTGCTATTACGGATAAGATGAAATTGCTTTTTGCGCCTGAGTTAATTATGGCTTTAAACGTTTTATTTCCGTAATGCAGTAAATTCTTAATTTGATTTTTAAGTCTTGTTTTAGCTTTACATAAGGTTTTGTGTCGGTAAGCTTTTCGATACCTTAATATCGAAAGTTTTTGAAGTTTTTTGATTAATAAGGGTGATTATGTTAAAAACGTCTTTATTTGCGGGCCTTTTTCATTACGTATTTAAAGTAATAATCGTCCAGATATTTGAACCAAGTTTATTTGCTATATTAATAATAAGGTTTTGGAACTGTATGGATTTGGGTTGGTTTTTTTTTTAAAACGAAAGGAAACTTAATTAGATTGTAACTTTTCGTGGGTCCAGTCCTGCTACCAGGGCCTTATGTATTATGTATAGTATAAGTAAGTAATATATGCATTTTTATACTATGGCCCTCTGGTTCTGTTTAGATTTCGAATATAGGTAATAAGACTTAGGGTATTTTGGCTATTATAGAGTTTTAGTGTATTTGCATATTTTATCAGGCTTTGTATTTTGGTCGTTATTTTATCTGGGCCAATAATCATTATTTTTTTTGGTTCGTAAGTAAGTTAGATAACTATGATTGTAGCAGGTAAAGAAGTTAAGAAAGTTATAGTTATTTATTGTTTTTATCCTGGTAATATCGAGTTTCGGATATACCGTATATTCGGGGAGCTTACAGAGTTCGGAGAACAACTGTCCGTAACTGCTAAGGTTTGGTTGCAATTAACCGTTTTTGTTATATATCTTGCACTTTTATACGTTAAGGTGACAAATGTATTTTAGCTTTATGGCTATCCTGGAAGTCGCTTATCCGGGGTGGTATTTGCAGGTTCTAACCGTAAAGTCCTGGCAAATGCAGCAGTTTTTATATCTTGGGTCGCTATCTTAAACCTTATTCGTTATGGCGATAGTAAATTCTTGCTAAAAGAAGGCGGTACTGACTTTTTTTTCCTTTTCCTTGCTGTTTAATTTATATTTTGCCATTCGTATCTTTTTTTGAGTCTCCCTTTAAGACTTCTTTTAAAGCTAGGGAATTCCTCCCTTCTTAATGTCTTTTTTAGCTAGGGAGCGACACTTGCTTTTATAGTGGCCTTTTTGCTATAGTTGAAACATTTTATGTTGGATTTGTTTATCTTAGGATTTTTCGAAGCTATGTTAGCTTCCTTTTAAGGTTTATCTTTTTTTTTTAAGTTCGGTCGCTCGAACTTTTATCGTCCTTACGCTTATTGGATCCTTTCTTTTCGAGGTATTTATTAAAGGTACGTCGGTTGGCGATAATAGCCTGATCTGTATATTCCTTAAAAGATCCTGTTTTAAGTATTCTGTATATTTCATCTTTAACCTAAAGCTTTAAATTATCGTAATATAGATAAAACAGTACGTTTACGGGTAATTACGAAACGGCGGCCAAATAATTAAATTCGGTTGTATACTTTACTGCTAACTTGGTCTATTGTAACAAATGTAATTGTTTTACCGTATGCTGTTTTTTGTCGGTATTTCCGAATAAAGTTCGCATTTTGTTTTCGAAATGCTTATAATCGTTAAAGATATAATTTATAACGTCCGATAAGTTTCTAGGGTAGTTTTTCAAGTAGTTTTTTAGGATTGGCTCAAATTATAAAAGGATTCTTCCTATAAATGTTTAGGAGATGGCCAGTACTTTCTAATAGTTTTTTATTAGGGAAACCTGGTAGAATTTAAAATGAATCCGGGTCTGGATTAAAAATCCTTTTACGTTTATAAATCCATTATAAGGTTTAAAAACGGCTGGCTTATATCTTTTGACTTTAGGCATCTCATGATACCCGGGAGGTAGGATGGGGGATTTGCGATATAGGTCAAAGTTGAATACAGGTGGAACGGAGGCCTTTTCCTTTTTTTTTTTGGCAAATCTGGCATTTTCTTTTTTTAATGCTCGAAGTTCTGCTGTTAAGAAATTTATCTTTTTTTTTGCAGTAGGTTCCTTTTTTTTGCCTTTAGGCTCTGGTTTTGCGGCTTCGGGCTTTCTTTTTTTCATATTTCTTTTCAATTTTTCATTCGCCTCGTATTTCGATAATATCTTTAAAGGAAAGGGTAGATTGCTGCTAAACGAAAGAGGGTTCGCCTTAGATTCGAGTTATAGAAAACGCCATATTGTCGATAAATTAAAGTACTTTTTTAATAAAGGGTAAGTTATTTAATTTTGTTATTAATCCTTTACTTAATTATAAGGAGGATCGGAAATCTTGTCTGTTTTTTAAACGTCATTCTGTAATGTCGTTTTTACTAAGTTTAGAAAAGCTTATACCTAACTAAGCCTTAAATTATTCGTTAATTATTAATTAAGAAGCTATTAAAATATAACGAACCTGTTATATATTTACCTAGAGGTATAAGCAGTATCCCAAAGAAGGTTTTGATTTGCAGGTAATAATAATACAATAAATAATTTCTAGGTTTGTTCGTTAAAGAGATTTACGGATTTTTTTTTAATTAGAAAATGATACCTATAAGTGAAAGTTTAGATTAATAGCTAAGGAGCGAAACTATTTAGATATTATCTATATAGGAAATTGGTCCATTTTATATCTATTGTTATAACAGTAAGTATGTCGTGGATTTATGTAATCTATGTGATCTATTCCAGATCACCTAGATCACCTAGATTACTTAAAAGGCTAAGCCTCCTTAGCCGAGGTTCAGCCGTAGTACACTCCTGCGCTAGGCCTTAAAGGTAGATCCTTAAGACGAGAGCAGCGTTCTCGTAACACGTACCTGGCTAGCTAATACACCCCTTTAACGTTTTGAAGAATTCGGGGCGTTGATTATCATACCTTATCACTTTCTAGAGCCATAGCCTTTTATTCAACCTTTCCTCCGGTGATTATATCCTATTAATCAGCCAATTCCTTATTAGAAATCGCTTTTAATGTTTTCTTATAATGATTTAAGGTTTTTATAATATTTATTAATCCTAGTTGCTTTTTAAAGTGCCTAAAGGTTTTGCGTGACAAGGCTTTAGTTAGTCCATTAGCTAATATATCGTTTATAAACGTATAATTTATTTTAATTAGGTTTTTTTCTGTTACCTTTCGCAATTAATGGTTATGTATATCTACGTGCTGCAGTTTTGTTTTTAAAAGGGCGATATCGGCGTTGATAAGCCGTATGGTTTACTAATTGTCGCATTACAAATTTAACGGTTCTGTTTTTAGGCTAACTTCCAGTTCCTTACTTAGTTAAAAGGCGAATAAGGCTTTTTTAGCAACCTACGCAAAGGATAACAACTCCGCTTCGATTATGGAAGTAATTACTGTATTTTGCTTATTTGCATGTTATCTTATAATTTCTTTAAATAGCTTCATAACGTAAACTTAGAAGCTTTTTCGATTAAGTATATTATTTATAAAAAACGCGTTGCTTTAGGTATCCAAGAAGTTTTCGTTACCTAATTATAACGTTAACGTTTTGGTGCTAACCAGGTACCGTATAACGTAATCAGCTACCTTATGGTAGATGTTACTAAGATTTTAATTAAATCAAGCAAATTTAGATATTACAAAGGATATATTAAGTTGCGTATAAACCGCAATATAAAAAATGGAACCGATTTTTTTTGGTATTTGTTAATAAAGTTTAGATAAGCCAGATTAGGATTTAACAGTAACTTTACGTTTGCCATAGACGTTTTTAAAAGGCTATTTAGATTTTCTTTAAAGATTAAATTAACCAATTTGTTTATAAAATCGGATTAGAATTGCCAGATTTTTCGGTTAAGTCTATCTTTAATTATTTCGATACTTAGAAATTACTGTAGGTTTCTATTTTTTATAAAGATATACCGTTCTTATATTTACTGGATTAACCGATCGACAAAGCCTTAGTTTTTTTTGTTGTACGCAGCGACAATATCGTCGACGTAGAAAAAGAGTAACACCCCTTAACGAATAAAACAACAAGGCTTATAAGAAACGGGGCTAAGTGTTATAACCCAACATATTTTGGCCTTTACGGACGGTCAAGACAGGAATTCTCCAATACGGGTTACGTACACAGTCACGTGCAATGATCCAAGGATTATTGGGATCATTTTTAAGTATAATGATCCAAGGATTATTAGGATTATTTTCGAATGCAATAATCCAAGGAATTATAGCAGGAAAAACTTGGTATATAGTTACGCTTATTACCTTTTTATAGTTTTAGATCGTACCAGTTTGTAATACAACTTGGTTACCCAGATTACCCTTGGTTATTTGTTATTATTAAACGTAACTAGTACCGATATTATTATTAGGTTTCCTATAGCATTACTGCCAATATAAACCCCGTACGACTAGGTTTAATAGTTGGTTAACTAGCCCAGCCGTTATACGTTACAAGCCCTTATTTAGTAGTGCAGTTAGACTTTAAACAATACCTTGAATCGCTAATATGTCGACTAGCACTTTAGTAACCTTTACTTAGAAGCCTACGGCTTAGCAGCTTTAAGGTAAGATTAAGGAGCTCGAGGCTACCGTTTAGCAGCTTACTAATTAGATGGTGGCAGTATTAACTAATATTTGCAAAATGAAGATTAAGAAGCCAGAACCTTATAATAAAAAAGGAAACGTTCAGAGTTTCCTAACCCAGGTTCGGGTTTACATTCGCTTTGAAAAATTTATCAACTTAGCGGACCAAATCTTCGTTGTCGTAGCCTGTTTGGAGGAAGATGCTTTCGATTAGTTCGAACCTACCATGAGAGACTTCCTAGAGAAAGGAGAGTCTGATTAGGAAAAGAGTACCAAGGAAGTCTTTTCCCGTTATGTTAATTTCGAAGATAAACTTAAGAGCAACTTCGAAAACCTAGACGAAGAACGCGTCGCAGCTTAACAAGTTCTTTAGCTACGTTAAAAAGGACTAGCTTTTAAGTATGCTATGGAATTCCGGAACTTTATAGCAAAAGCAGGATGGACGGATGAAAAAACGATACCTTAATTGATATGTTTTATAAGGGTTTAAAAAAGAACGTTAAGAACAAAATTGTTAAGTTTCCCCGACTTACAATATTCGATAAGTACATTACGGAAGCAGTCAAAATCGATAATTGACAGTTTAAGCGGCAATAAGAAAAGAAAGCATACTTTACTTTACGGGTTGGATATTTTAACGTTAATTAAGGAAAGAAACGCGAAGCACCTTTTACCTTTTACGGAACTGCTCCAGGACTTATGGAACTTGGCATTACTTAACGGCGAGATATAAGCCAGGTATAGTGTTATAATTGTAGCAGGATAGGACATATTGCTCGACGATGCAAGTCACTACCAAAGGCCGATAAAAAGGTACATTAAATTCCAGTACCCGAAAAACCACCAAAGGGTTAAAACGGTAATAAATAAATTAATATGATCCGTATTTGCATTAACGAACCAAAAGAAGTCCGATAAGGATTAAACACAGCCAAAGCCCTATTGCAAGCAATAATCAAGCGATAACAGTCGGCTGTAACAGGATGGATGACGGAACATCAAGGATAGAAAGAGTTATTTACCCCCAGATCCCGTTTGCGATTACAGGAAAAGAGACAGAAACGGTACGAACAGTTAGAACTAAACGTATGGATTAAAAAGTACTACGGTTAGGACGAGGTATTGTTACTAGGAGTACCTAACCGACATAAGAAACTATATGTTATCCATTACAAACGAGCCTATTACTTTCGATATAAAAAACAACAGGATTATATATAACGACGTATTATACGCATGTAATACCAAGAATTCAACTTCCACTACCAAACCGGAAGTGACCTTAAAAATTAACGATAATACCGTTATCTACGTACAATAGCTTTACAGGATACTATCGATATCCTTA
Organism: Monosporascus sp. 5C6A; assembly: GCA_004155035.1. NCBI lineage: Eukaryota > Fungi > Ascomycota > Sordariomycetes > Xylariales > Monosporascus > Monosporascus sp. 5C6A. Next base: position 129,473 of record QJOB01000098.1, read on the forward strand.
CAGCAAGAGAAAATTGGCCTGAAAGCAGGAGTTGCCCAGAAAAAAACCCGATGTATTACTTTGAAATATGTAATTACAAAATATAAAAAGAATGGATTTATTAGATAGTTATGAAAGCAATACGGGAAACCTTTAATAATTTACAGTTCTAGCTGATATTTACGATTAATCCTAACGAACAACGAAAACTTCAAGAAAAAATACAATCCCGATAAAAGGATATAGCCCAATACGACGTGCAGTATTAATAATGGTTTAACGGTTCCGATAGTTAGATAATAGGATCAGAACGCTTAAAAAAACATAATCGAATAAATTAAAGGGGATATTGTTACCCTGAAACAGTATAACAAGTTGTTCGATATACGTACCATGGAATTAAAGGCAACATTACAACGCTAGGAAAAACACATTAAGTAGTTGTAAATAAAAGTTAAGCAGCTGGAGAACCTAAAAGATAAGCGTTACCTATAAAAAAGCTACGGAATAGCAAAAGCAAGGGGAATCAGCATAAACCCCTTAAAAAAGCTCTATGTACGACGACAGGAACCAACAATAAACCTGTTACTTTGAAAATACGAATTGGGACATACTGGTATACCGCAATAGTGGACTGCGGAGCTTTAAAAAGCTACATTACCCCGAAATTGGTAAATCAGTTTAGACTGTTATGGAAGGATAAAAAGGACCCTTATATCGCCGAAAACGCCGAAGGTTAAGTATTTACCTATAACAACGGAAGAATCGCAGGCGAAATTGATCACCTTGAGATTTTTATCCAAAAACGAATCTAAACAGTTAATTTCGATATCGTTTCGCTAAGGAATTACAACATGATTTTAGGAATGCCATGGTTGTGTTAGTACAACCCTATGATCGATTGGAATACTGGCTAAGTAAAATTTACTTTACACCCCATTGACAAGCAAGAAAAACGAACGAGATCTCTATATTTAATTAGCAGCAACGACGAATGCAGGCATAAGGATACGACAGATACCTTACCACGTAAAGGAATATAATATAAGAAAGAAAAAAAGCATGATAAACGTATTCGACGTATTATAGCTATTATCCGGATATAGCTTTGCGACGTAAATAAAATCCTAGAATATCAAACCGAAAAGCCAGAAAACAATATAGTTAATATATTATGATAATATTGCAAATATAAGCGACTGTTTCGAAAAAAGCTCGATACGAAATTATTAAAATATAATAAATAAGACCATGAAATAATTTTAAAAGAAAGAACTTTACCTAAGTTTTATTTTATTTATAACCTTAACGTTACGAAACTACATATTTTACGAAAATATCTAGAAAACAGACTTTAAAAAGGATGGATTTAACGGTTTACATCTTCCGCCGGATACGTTATGTTTTTTACATTAAAGAAAAACAGCAAGTTACAACTAGTAATAGATTATCGATATTTTAATAGTATTACCGTTAAAGATAAAACATCCTTACTTTTAATTACCGAAATGAAAAACCGTTTATAAGGAACCAAATAGTTTATCGTTTTAAATCTTAAAAATGGGTACAACCTAATTCGAATCAAGCCAGGATATAAATGGAAAACGGCTTTTAAAACAATATACGGATTATATGAATATTTGGTTATATTAATAAAACTTACGAATATACCAGCAACCTTTTAACGAATGGTTAATTACGTATTTCGCAAGTACCTAGATATTTTCGTTATGTGCTATCTGGACGACATTCTGATTTTTTTAGAATTAGAGGAAGCATATGCAGGATACGTTTATTAAGTTTTACAGGCTTTACAGAACGTTAAACTATTAGTTAATGCAAAAAAAGTCAGTTTCATATTTAGGAAATGGAATATTTAGGATATATTATTACCCCGGGATATATCAAGATAAACCTTAAGGAAATTGCAGCAGTTACCGAATGGCTTATATTTACCATAGTTATCGAAATACAAGTATTTATCGGATTTGCTAATTATTATCGAAAATTTATCAAATATTTTAGTAAGATAACCATACCATTATCCAATCTAACTAAAAAAAGAAACGAGTTTTAATGGATAATAAAGACGGAAAAGGCTTTTCAGCAGATTAAGGATGCAATTATTAATAAACTAGTATTAATCATATACGATCCAAAACGCTTAGTTGAGCTAAAGACCGACTTTTCGGATTACGCGTTGGGCGTAATAATCGGATACCGAAATGATTAAGAAATATTTTATCCGATTGTTTTTTATTTTTATAAGTTAAAAGAAACAGAACTAAATTACCGAATTCCCGATAAAGAATTTATGGCTATTGTTAAGGCTTTTCGAAAATTTAGATATATGCTTAAAAGAAATTTCCACCAGACCAAGGTTTATATTGATCATAAAACTCTTACCCGTTTTACCATTATACGAAAACTTATAGGATGATAATTACGTTACGTAAAGAAATTAGCTAAGTATGATTTTATTATTATATACCAAAAGAGATCCGGAAATAGCAAAGCAAATGTTTTTAGTAGGCGACCTGACTTAAAAGAAAAATTGGTTAAAGCCAGCTACAAAATCTTCGATGTTACCTTTAAAGAACATTTGAAATCACGACAAATTGCAACAATTAAGGTAATACCCTTTAATCTACACTAAAAATTTAATAATATAACGACAATCCACCCGAAAGCAAAAAAATAAACAAGATTCAAGTTCTAGAAAAGTATCAGCAGGACCTAATATAGGATGTGCATTAATACTTATTTCATAAACATCCTGTTATAACCCAACACCTCTTAGCCTCCACAAACGGTCAAGACAAGGATTCTCCAACTAGAAGGTTACGTACGCGGTCACGTAAAAATAATTGGGATAGTTGGGATAGCTGGCGAATCTAATTATCTACGGATAATTAGGATAACTGGCGAATCTAACTATTTACGGATAGTTAAAATAACTAGCAAATCTAGTTATTTACGGATCGTTAAAATAACTAACAAATCCAGCTATTTACAACTATAACATAACGATGCCATCGCATATAAGATACGCTTATTACCTTTTTATAATTTTAAATAACACCAGCTTATAATATAACTTAATTACCTAAATTACCTTTAATTATTTGTTATTACCAAACGTAACTAATACCGACTCTATTATTTAGTTTTTTATAACATTACTACCAACATAAGCCCCGTACGATTAAGTTTAATAATTAATTAACTAACCAGCCGTTATACGTTATAAGCTTTTATTTAGTAATACAGTTAGACTTTAAATAATACCTTAAATCGTTAATATGTTAATTAATATTTAAGTAACCTTTACCTAAAACCTCACGGCTTAGCAACTTTAAAACAAAATTAAGAAATTTAAGGTTACCGTTTAGCAACTTACTAATTAAGTAATAGCAATATTAACCAACATTCGTAAAATAAAACCTAAAAAACCAGGACCATATAACAAAAAAAGAAACGTACAGAGTTTCTTAATTTAAACTCGGGTTTATATTCGTTTCGAAGGATTTATCGACTTAGCGGATTAGATCCTTGCTATTACAGCCTGTTTGGAAAGAGATGCTCTTAATTGGTTTAAACCTATTATAAAAGACTTTCTGGAAAAAAGAAAGTCCGATTAAGAAAAAACTATTAAGGAAATCTGTTCCCGTTATATTAATTTCGAAAACCTAGATAAGGCACGCGTTACGGCGTAACAAGTTTTTTAATTACGTCAAAAAAACCAGCCTCTAAATATGCTATAAAATTCCGGAACTTTATGGTAAAAGCGAAATGGACGGATAAAAAGAATAATACTTTAATTAATATGTTTTATAAAAATTTAAAAAAAGAACGTTAAAAACGAAATTATGAAATTTTCCTGATTTATAACATTTGACAAGTATATTACGAAAGCAGTTAAAATTAATAATCGATAGTTTAAATAACGATAAAAAAAAGGATATTTTATTTTACGAATTAAACATTCCAAGGCCAATTAAGGAAGGAGGCATAAAATACTTCTTACCTTCTACAGAACTGCTCCAAAATTTATGGAATTCGGTATTACTTAATGACGAGATCTTAGCTAAGTATAATGTTATAATTACGGCAAGAAAGGCCATACGGCCCGATACTACAAGGCGCTTAAGTAATAACGATAAAAAAGCTGGATACCGGTATTAGAAAGACGGCTTATTAAACCTAACGGTAAACCATTCCTCATGCCGGGCATAACGTACAAGGAAATTAACATAATCCGCATATATAAAGATAAAAAAAATCCGATAAGGATTAAACGTAGCTAAGGCCTTGTTATAAGCAATAATTAAGCGATAACGGTCGGTTATAACAGGATAGATAACGGAACATTAAGAATAGAAGGAATTGTTTATTTCCGGATCCCGTTCGCGATTATAAAAAAAAAACGGAAGCGGTACGAATAATTGGAACTAAACGTATAGATTAAGAAATACCACGGTTAAGACGAGGCATTACTGCTAGGAGTATTTAACCGACATAGGAAACTACATATTATCTATTATAAATGAACTTATTGCCTTAAATACAAAAAATAACAAAGTTATATATAACGACGTATTATATATATATGGTATTAAGGATTCAACTTTTATAACCAGACCGGAAATAATTCTAAAGATTAACGTTAGTATTGCTATTTACGTACGATAACTTTATAAGATACTATCAATATCTTTATAATACGAAAAAGTTGGCTAGGAGGCAAAAGTTACCCAAAAAAAAACCTAATATGTCATTTCGAGATATATAATTATAAAATATAAAGAAAATAGATTTATCAGATAATTATAAAAGCAATACGGGAAACCTTTAACGACTTATAATTCCAGCTAATATTTACGACTAATCTTAATAAGCGGCAAAAATTCCAAGAAAAAATATAATCCCGATAAAAGGATATAGCCTAATACGACACGTAATATTAATAATAGTTTAACAATTTCGATAATTAGATAATAAAATCAGAATATTTAAAAGAGAATATAATCGAACAGATCGAAAAGGATATTATTACCTTGAAACAATATAACAAATTATTCGATATACGTATTATAAAATTAAAAGCAATATTACGGCGTTAGGAAAAGCATATCAAATAGTTATAAGCAAAAATTAAGTAACTAAAGAATTTAAAAGATAGGCGTTATTTGTAAAAAAGCCATAAAATAACAAAAGCTAAAAGAATTAACATAAACCTCTTAAAAAAGCTTTATATATAATAACAAAAGCCAATAATAACTTTATTACTTTAAAGATACGAATTAGGATATATTGGTATACTGTAATGGTAGATTGCGGAGCTTTAAGTAATTACATTACCTTAAAGGTGGTAAATCAGCTTAGATTACCATGGAAAGATAAAAGGGACTTTAATACCGTTATAAATGCCGAAGGTTAGGTATTTATTTATAATAACGGGAAAATCTTACGCGAAATTGATTACTTCGAGGATTTTGTTAACGGACGAATCCAGATAATTATCTTCGACATTATTTCGTTAAGAAATTATAACATAATTTTAAAAATGCCATGGTTATATTAATATAACCTTTTAATCGATTAGAGTACTGGCCAGGTAAAATTTACTTTACATTTTATCGATAAATAAGAAAGACGAATAAGATCTCTATATTTGATCGATAAAAACGACGAATATAGATATAAGAATACGATAGATACCTTATTACTTAAAGGAACATGGCATAAGAAAGAATAAAGGCATAACAGATATATTCGACGTATTATAACCATTATCCGGATATAGTTTTGCGATATAAACGAAATCTTAAAATAACAACCCAAAAAGCCAAAAAAAGAAATAGTTAATATATTATCATAATATCGCAAATACAAACAATTATTTAAAGAAAAACTCGAAACGAAGTTATTAAAGCATAATAAATAAGATTATAAAATAATTTTTAAAAAGGTCACCTTACCCAAGTTTTATCTTATTTATAACTTTAACGCCATAAAATTACATATTTTACGAAAATACCTGGAAAATAAACTTTAAAAAGGATGGATTTAACGGTTTACATCTTCTACCGGATACCTTATGTTTTTTGTATTAAAAAAACGGTAAGTTATAATTAATGATAAATTACGGATTTTAATAATATTACCGTCAAAAATAAAATATTTTTATTCTTCATTACCGAAATAAAGGACTGCTTATAAGAAACTAAATAATTTATTGCTTTAGATCTTAAAAATAGGTATAATCTAATTCGAATTAAGCTAAAACATAAATAAAAAACGGCTTTTAAAATAGAATATGAATTATATAAATATTTGGTTATATTAATAAGACTTACGAATATATTAATAACCTTTTAACGAATGGTTAATTACGTATTTCAAGAATACCTAGATATTTTCGTTATATGCTATCTAGACGATATTTTGATCTTTTTAAAATCAGAAGAAATATATGCAAAAGATGTTCATTAGGTTTTATAGGCTTTACAAAACGTTAATTTGTTAATTAATGCAGAAAAAGGTTAGTTCCACATTTAAGGAATGGAATATCTAGGGCATATCATTACCTTAAGACATATTAAGATAGATTTTAAGAAAATTGCAATAATTGCCGAATAATTTATATTTATTATAATTATTGAGATATAGGCATTTATCGAATTCGTTAATTATTATCGAAATTTATCAAATATTTTAACAAAATAATTATATTATTATTTAATCTTATTAAAAAAATAAGTTCCAATAAACGATAAAAACGGAAAAGGCTTTTTAGCAAATTAAAAACGCAATTGTTAGTAAACCAGTATTAATTATATACGTTCTAAAACGTCCAATTAAGTTAAAAACCGATATTTCAGATTACGCGTTAGGTGTAATAATTAGATACCGAAATAATTAAAAAGTATTTTATTTAATTACTTTCTATTCTTATAAGTTAAAAGGAACCAAATTGAATTATAGCATTTCTGATAAAGAATTTATGGTTATCGTTAAAGCTTTTCGAGAATTTAAATATATATTTAAAAAGAACCTTTATTAGATTAAGGTCTATACCGATTATAAAATTCTTATCCGATTTATTATTATACGAAAACTTACAGAATAATAATTACGTTACGTAAAAAAGTTAACTAAGTATAATTTTGTTATTATATACCAAAAAGGATCCGAAAATAACAGAGCAAATACTTTTAATAAGCGACCTAACCTAAAAAAGAAATTGGTTAAAGTTAGCTATAAAATCTTCGATATCACCTTTAAAAAATATCTGAAATCACGATAAATTATAATAATCAAGGTAATACCCCCTGATCTACACTAAAAGATTTAACAATATAACGATAATCTACCCGAAAGCAAAAAGATAGATAAGATTTAAGTCTTAGAAAAATGTTAATAAGACCTAATATAGAATATATACCAATACCTACTTTATGGACATCTAAGAATCCATAAAACCCTAAAATAACTATAACGTACCTATTGCTTTCCCAAGATGAAAACAGCAATACAAAAAGTCAGAAAATAATGCAATATTTGCGGCAAAACCAAAGCCTTACGGTATAAATTATATGGAGAATTATAACCATTTCTAATTTTATAACGACTATAAGACTTAATTACTATAGATTTTATTACTAAACTTCCTTTATTCGAAAACCTAGCAACAGGAATACATTATAACAATATCTTCGTGATCGTGGATCGATTTACAAAGTTTTCTTAATTTTTTGCATACCTCGAAAATACAAACGTAAAATAAATGGCATATATCTTTTTTAAATACATTTTTAGCATATATGGGTTATTAATGGAAATTATCTCCGATAAAAATACCATTTTTACCTTTAAGTTTTGGTAAGGTCTTATGGCATAAATCGTATTAAACTATAAGTTATCTAATATATTTAAACATTAAATAAATAAATAGATAAAACGACTAAATCAGATTTTCGAAACTTACTTATAATATTATATTAATTATAAACAAAATAATTAAATTAAAAAATTACTTATAACCCAGTTAACTTATAATACAAGTTACCAGAAAAATATCAAAACAACTTTAATAAACGCTAATTTCGGTTTTATACCAAAAACCTACAAAAAAATACGCAAAAACGGCCCGGTTAATATCAAAGCCATTTTATCATTAAAATAATTTAGATAGTTACATACAAAAATAAAAACGAAACTTAAATTTGTTTGCAAGTAAATAAAAAGTATTATAATTAAAAAAATTAAAAGGACCAACTTTTTTGGAAAAAAAATGGTTTACTTAATTATTAAAAATATGAAAACTAAACGTTTAAATTAAAAACTTGATTTCAAGTATATCGGTTTATATAAAATCGCCAAAAAATTTCAGAAAATAATTATAAATTGGAGCTGTTACCGAAAATCAAATTATATCCAGTTTTTTATATTTCCTTATTCGATTTAATAACGGATATTATTAAGATTAATATAAAATATAAAAACCAAATAAAGGAAAACGCACCAATATATAAGATAGAAAGGATTTTAGATATACGTAAAAAAATGGATTTATTTAATACTTAATTAAATGAAAAAAATACTTAAATTCCGAAAATATATAAGAACCTGTTAAAAATTTCATAAACGCCTAGCGCTTTTTGAAGGACTTTTACCAATAACGCCGGAACCGGTTATAAACGTACCTTACTTTACGTCTTCGATAATAAACCAGTTAATAATGTTAACACCTGGCCAATCGGCTAGAACGAAGGATTACGTTATAAAAGCAAAAACTTTTAATTTCTTTTTCCTTATCTTTTTGCGTTCTAATCGTTCTAGCTTTTCGAGGTTGTCGATACTTCGTATTACGGCTTTCATCATTTTTTTATACCATATACGTTTCTGTTTATAGAAACGGGTTAACTTTACGTTCGTTCGCTCGGCCTTTTCGGCCGCCTGTTCTACCTTCAGTTCTAATTTCCGATGCTAAACGGCTACGTATTACAGCTGTTCAGGGCTTAGGCCCTTGACGTTACAGTTGGATTGGCTATATTTGATATAGGAAAAACAGCAAAAGGAATCTTTTTTTAACAGCTTATAATCAAGTTTTCGACGTTTATAAAAGGAACAAAATGTTATTTTTTAAGGATTAAAAGAAAAAATAATAGTTATAAAAGATTTACGTTACGTAACCTTAACCTCAACAAAAGGCTTGGAACGTTTTTAGGTACGGTTAATTATTATTAACAAAAAAAAGACGAAAAACTTACCCAGTTAATTTTCGAGACGAAAGTCCAAAAAAAAAATCGTATTATAACTTAATATTTTTTAGCCTTTATAAACGGTTAAGATAAGGATTTTCTAATTAAAAGGTTACGTACGCGGTTACGTAAAGGTAATTGGGATAATTGGGATAGCTAGCGAATCTAGTTATTTACGGATAATTGGGATAACTGGTAAATCTAGCTATCCACGGATAGGTGGGATAGCTGGCAAGTCTAGCTATTTACGGATTGTTAGGATAGTTAGCAAATCCAGCTATTTACGACTATAGCATAACGATACCATTGCATATAAGATACGTTCATTACCTTTTCATAATCTTAAATAGTACCAGCTTGTAATATAACTTAGTTACCCAGATCACCTTTAGTTATTTGTTATTACCAGACGTAACTAGTACCGACCCTATTGCTCAGTTTCCCACAGCACTACTGCTAACATAAACCCCGTACAACTAGGTTTAATAGTTGGTTAACTAGCCAGCCGTTACACATCCAGGGATTTACAAAACCTTAAAACGATTACAACGCACCTATTACTTTCCTAAAATAAAAGCAGCAATACAAAAAGTTAGAAAATAATGCGACGTTTGCGCCAAAGCTAAGGCTTTACGGCATAGACCATATGGAAAACTACAACCACTTCCAGTTTTATAGCAACTATAGGACTCGATTATTATAAATTTCATCACCAAACTCCCCTTATCGGAAAATCCAGCAACAGAAGTACATTATAACAACATCTTCGTTATTGTTAATCGATTTACGAAACTTTTTTATTTTTTGCCGTATCTCGAAAATACAAACGCAAAACAAATAACATACATTCTTTTCAGATACATCTTTAATATATATAGATTACCGACAAAGATCATCTTAAATAAAAGTACTACGTTTACCTCCAAGTTCTGGCAGGGCCTGATAACACAAATCGGCGTAAACTATAAGTTATTTAGCGCATTTAGGCCCCAGATAAATAGACAAACAGAACGATTAAATCAAAACTTTAAAACTTACTTACGATACTACATTAATTACGAACAAAACAATTAGGTTAAGAAACTATTAATAACCTAGTTGGCTTATAATACCAGCTACCATAAAAATATTAAGATAACCTCAGCAAATGTTAATTTTGGTTTTATATCGGAAGTTTACAGAAAGATACGCGATAACGGCCCAGTTAATATCAAAGCCATTTTGACATCAAAACAGCTTAAATAGTTACACGCAGAAATGAAAACGGAACTTAAGTTCGTACGTAACCAGATAAAGAAATATTACAACCAGAAAAGGTTAAAGGGACTAATTTTCTCGGAAGGAAAAATAGTTTACCTAGCTACCAAAAACATTAAGACTAAACGTCCAAATTAGAAACTCGATTTTAAGTATATCGGCCCATATAAGATGGCCAAGAAAATTTCAGAAATAACTACCAATTAAAGTTGCCATTTAAAGTTAAGCTCTATCCAGTTTTTCATATTTCCTTACTTGAGTTAACGGCAGACACCATTAAAGTTAATACAAAATACGAAAATAAGGCGGAAAAAGACGTATTAATATACGAGGTAAAGAAAATCCTGGACATACGCAAAAAAAACGGACTTACCCAGTACCTGATTAAGTGGAAAAAGCACCTAGACTCCGAAAACACCTGGGAACCCGCTAAGAACCTCATGAACGCTTAGCGCCTTTTAAAGGACTTTTACCAACGACGCCGGAACCAGTCATAAGCGCACCCCAGTCCACGTTCTCGGGGATAAACCAGTTAGTGGCGCTTACATCTGGCCAGTCGATCGGAGCCGAGGTTTGTGCTGTCGAGACAGGAACCTCTGGCTCCTTCTCCCTCGCTTCCTCGCGCTTTAAACGTTCCAGTTCCTTCAAATTATCGATACCTTGCGTTACAGCTTTTATCATCTTTTCATACCACATTCTTTTTTGTTTGCGGAAACGGCGAAAGCGAACGTTTACCTAATCCGCCTTTTTCTCAGCAGCCTTTAATTCCAGTTCCAATTTGCGGTATTAAGCAGCCATTTTCTGTAATTGTTCTAGGCTTAAACCTTTAACGTTACAGTTTGATTGATTATATTTAACGCAAAACAAACAGCGAAAGAAGTCGCTTTTAAATAACTTACAGTCCAGCCCGCGAAGCTTACAAAAAAAAAACAAAGCGCTATTTGGACAGGATAAATAAAAACAGCGGAAAGCAAACTATCGCGCTGTACAGACTTTTCTTTAAAATAAGTTTGGCACGTTTCTGTATTTTATTAACCATGTTTCCAATAATAAGGGAAAAAAAACTTACAATTTTCGGGACGAAGATTTCGGAAGGAAGAAATCGTGTTATGACCTAACATATCTTGGCCTTTACGGACGGTTAAGACAAGGATTTTCCAACACGGGTTACGTGCACAGTTACGTACAATAATCCAAGGATTATTAGGATCATTCTCGAGTTCAATAATCCAAGGATTATTAGGATCATTTTCGAATACAATAATTTAAGGATTATTAGGATTATTTTCGAATGCAATAATCCAAGGAATTATAACAGGAAAAACTTGGTATATAGCTACGTTTATTACCCTTTCACAGTCTTAAATCGCACCAGCTTGTAATACAACTTGGTTACCCAGATCACCCTTGGTTATCTGTTATTACCAGACGTAACTAGTACCGATATTATTGCTCAGTTTCCCACAGCACTACTGCCAACATAAACCCCGTACGACTAGGTTTAATAGTTGGTTAACTAGCCCAGCCGTCACAGTAAGTTCCAAATCTTTAAACGTGCTAATAAAATCTTTCTACCAAAGCAATAACGATTTTTTTAGGCCGTATAAGGCTTTCCTAATTAGGAATATCCTGTTACGTTAAAAATATCCCGGGGGTATCTTTATGAAAATTTTATAAGGTAAATTCGCGTTAACGAAGGCGTTTATAACGTTATATTGCTTAAATTTTAGGTCGAACTTAATTGTAATAATTATTAAGGTTTTAAAGGATTTTCCGGTTAAAATGGATGCGTATATATTGGCATAAGCGTTTTTAAGTTGTTAATTACTTTATATTACGAAACCGGCCTTGTATTTTTAAAACTAGCCATGCTTATTAAACTTATAGACGTATACTTACATATATCCTAGGACCTGTTTTCCTTTAATAGCGGATTAATCGACGCTCTCCCAGAACTAAATATCTCTTATAACTTTGCAAATAAACTTTTTCGGTTTTTAGGAATAACTTTTTTAACAGGTTTGTATTTAGTTCTTTATAGCTTTTCGGCAATAGCGGTAAGTTTCGTTTATAAACCCGGCCTTATAACTTAAGTAACACTTTTATTCTTAATTTTATTTTTATTATATTGAAACCTTTCCGATTAAAATGGCGCAAGTTTCGGGTTAACTTTTTCCTTAAGCTTTTGCAGCTTATCGGCCAATTATTGATCGTATTAACAAAATAAGCTTTTTGTTCCGCGTTAAACGCGGCCTTCCATACTTTATAATTATATTAATAATTATTTTTTCGATACGGAACGTACGTAAAGCTTACGTTTACAACCCGTAAGGGGTTTTCTTTTTTTACCGTTATTTTAAATTAAGTAAAGTAACAGGAACTTAAGGCTTTTTTTATTTTTTCCGTCGGCGTAATAATTATAATAATTATTAAGGTAAACGCTGACGGCGGCAATGGCTTAAAGAACGGAAGTAATTCGAATATAATAGTCGTATAAAGATAATTATTTTTTTACGAACAAGTTTATTTTTTCTTATCCCGTACGTTACTTTAAACGCTTATGTTTTTTTGAAGCTATTCCTTCTGCCTAACCGGTAACTGAATTATTTTATTTAAGCTTTTATTGTTTATATATATAAAGTGGCCATAAATTTAATTAGGTACGTGGACCTGTTAAAATAGGTTTTGTAACTCGTTTTCGATAACGTAAAAAAGGTCGTTTTTTAGGTTTTTGGTATTACCTAAAACAGTAGCCTTTTCGTTAAATTATACGTTTCGAATAATAATAACTTTATTCGTTAACGGGTTCCAAATCTCGTAAATAGTGGTTAATCGGTAACCGATAAGGAAGTTTATTTACGATTTGGAATTTAGTTTTTGAAGTTTTTGTTTTTTTTTATGGTAGCGGTTGTTATAACGTAAGCCATATAACCGTAAGTTCGTAAATGAGCCTGTTAGGGCTTACGATTAAATACTGGAACGCCGTTTTTATATATTAAATAAATGTAATAAACTTCGTATAAAGTCTGCTAAAAAAAGCGTATTTAGGGGTACGGTTATATAGGTATATTACAGCTTTAAAGATATATATAATTAAAAACGTAAGTAACTTAACGCCATTTCGCATAATAATTGTTTTTTCCTTAATTATACCCCTTAAACGTTCCGTACCTCCGTTCTGGGCCTGGGTATACGGTGCTAAAAGTTTAAACCTAATGTTAAAAAAAAGTAACTAAAAGATATTTCGAAACAGGTGATTTTTTTAAATTTCGTTATTACATTTAATTACCTGTAAAAAAACCTTATTTTGGTTTTTTAAAACGCCTAGCAAGTATCGGAACGTAATAATTAATATATCCTGCTTTTAGTTTTTAAGGTAAATATCCTAAAAAAAGCCGAAGTCTCTATCGGTAACGAATATAACGTATTTATACCTTTTAAGGTTTTTTTTTAAAATCAAGAAAGTTAATAGTTATTTTTTGTTTTAATCGAAGAGTTTTTTTTAAGTTCGCGGCGTATTTGCTTTTTAGCTTTCGCCTTGTTATATACCTGGCATTTAATAATTATAAAGCTTTTTAGCCGGATTCCCTTAATATAAAACTGTAACTGCATTATTACTTTAAGGTCTAGATACTTTAATTATAGGTATTACAAGGTACTGTTACCGGTACGCGGCAGTTTTGGCGTCGATAAATTAATATTTCATTTATAAGTAGTCAAAATTACGGAAAACGTTATTATGTTAATGTTTTCGATAATAAATTAATCAAATTTATCTGTTAAAATAACTATAATTTGGTTATATTTATTTCGAGTACAATTACTAATTCTTCCGTTATTTTATTAATAGTTTTTTTTTTTCGGAATTATCCAAATAATACTAAATTGCAAGTAAATTGTTCGCAATAAGCTACGTTATATAGCCGTAACGTTTTCGTACCGTTAAGGTTTCGAAATAATACATTAACCTTTCCGTACTTTTTAATCGGGACGAAGTTATTACCTACGTATACCTTATTGCTTTATACGGTTAGTTTAAAGTTTAGGAACTTGTTGATAAAATTAAAAACGTATATTATAAACCTTAAGTTTAAAATGAACCCATTCCGTAAAAGGTAAAACGATAGGTTTATGGTAACCCGTTAATCAGTAATTAAGAAATATGCCAGGATTCGTTTTATTCCCTTTAAAATATAATTTATTTTTATGTAATTATTGTATTTATGGATTTAAATATTTGCTTTATTTTTTTCTTTAAGGATTAATCGGAAACTATCCGATTTTGGATTAATCCCTCGGTTATTTTGCTGGGTATAAATTCTGCTAAAGCCTTATTAGGGAACGCATGATAGCATTAAGGAAGCCTGCATATCGGGCTTAGGTACGTTTTATAACGTATGCCCTGGGTATCTAATTTTTCGCGCTTTCGCTTACTAATGCTTCTGTCCGTATTGGAACTTCCTTAATTACCTCGTTTCGGTTTTTGTCTAGAAGGTCTACCTTGCGGTTAACGGTTAAAAGGTCTGCTATTTTCCTGATCAGGATTATCCTAATTAATAAGGTTTGCAGGAACCCCGTAAAAGGTCGGAAACGATACCTTTATATTTCATAATATAAAGAAAAAATAAGTTATGGTCCAGTAATCCAGAAAATTAACCGTTACCTTTTAGTAACTAATCGTTCCGCTGTTAATCTTAATCTTCTTTATTATCTAAAAAGTAATTATCCAGATTTCCATAATGGGAACCAAAGCTATATATAAATCGTTAACTTATATAACTGTTATTTTCGTTTTTAAAACGCCGTATTACTATCCCTAAGCTATTATCTCTTGTTATTTTACAATTTACTTATTTAACTTTTTACTTAATTTCGCGGCTTACTTCAGCCTTTTTTGGTATTCTCGTTAAGTATTAATTAGAAATTTGCTGTTATATACCTTGCCGGATTTAGCCATCTTAACGTACCACTTCCGTAAATTTTTCCTTAAAAAAATTTATTTCTTTAATTATTGAAGATACAAACTTCAGGGTTTATTTCGTAAAGTTGTTAATATGCTTTTGGAAAATGTCGTATTTACGATTTTTATAAATGTACGCCGTAAAATCTTAATTATAGGCTTATCTGCTTTCGGTCGTTATCCTAAAAATATTTATTAGATACTTTATAAAATCGATTTTTTCGGTAATTTTTTTAAAAATAAGAAAAAAATAGGGTATTAGTTTGCGTTATATAGCGAATTTGTCTTTTCGGATAAAAGGTTATATTAGGTTCTACAGGTTTAATAGGCTATTAAAGTAATTAATTAAAGTCGATATAATCCCATATATTAAACGCGCACGTTTTAAATTGGAATTCGCCTTTAAAACGGTCCTAGTCCTTAGGTTCCTTGTAAATAACGGAAGACGTCGACGGTACGGTCGCTATTATTGTTATTAAAATATATTAAGATAATTATTACTAATATATGGCCTATATCGTCTTAGCAACAGCTAATTAATTAATAATTGCTTAAATTAAGCGAATAAAACTTTTAATTATTAGATATAGGGGATGTTAGTTGCGTTATTGTATTAAGCTAATTATGCCACTTCTCAATATGCGTACAGCTTTTGTGTAGCCTAGCAACGGAACAATTATCCTCCGATCAAAACGTAGCCTTCTTCAGTTAGGGCGCTTCAGCGCACCTGGCTAGCTGATAATAATGCCACCTGCGAAATGGGTAATACATTTTAGCATTACCTATTAATAATCATTTTTACCCATTAAATTTTTTAAATTTTCTTTATACGGTCGCATATAATTATAATCAGATATAGCATTATATAAGCCTTTTATTACCATTATAATTTTAATAATAAAAGTATTCGCCGGTTAGTACGTTGGTTAATACGCCGTCCGGGAACAACTGTTCGTGGGTATTATTAATAGGTAAGTACTCAAGGCTACCCACGTCACCCACGGGTGGGTACCCACGGTCGTGGGTGGGTGGATGGGTAACCACGGGTACCCATTGCAAACCCTACATTGACCATCCTGCAGTTTTCGTTGCACCCTGTCTCGGCGGCGCAAGACCCAGCTATCCTTCCAGCTTCGGCCCCACAGGGTTCAGGATCTCATCCTCTTTCGGAGGTACGCGTCTTTACCGCCCTTCAATCCTCCTTTCACCCGATTCGGCGGCCCAAGTCTCAACAGAAGGCTGCCCCTTCCGCCATGGCGATCTGGCGAGCCGACATGGTACTACAGCCGTAGAAAGATAGATTGAATACCCGTTGGATTTCATCCTAATCTACCAGCCTTAAGGCTTGGGGGACCACGCATCTATATATATAGGAGCGGTGTGGCGCGTTAATACGTCAATTCTAACAGCTACATGGGAGGTAAGGACGAGATGAAGAAATTCAAGACAACCACCCCTGCGCCGGGGGATAAACGAGGTCCGGAGTGGGAGGCGCGTTGCAAGACCGCGCTTTGGGAACTTTTCACCTGTCAAGTACGCCAAGACTGTTCGTCTCAGCTATCTGCATGGCAAGGAGGCGGCTTGTGGAGGGGGAGGACGGGGAGTTCACCGGACTTCTTGCGCAGGCCTGGCGTTGCGTAAAGGGTACGGTCGGAAAGAGTAAGCGCTGGGAGGAATTGGCAAGATCAGACGTAAGCAGTCGCGAAGTCGAATTCGTCAGCCGGCCAGGACGGAATAAATCGATGAGAAACGAAGTTCGGGAATAGGCATGTCGTGTTCGTCTTCCGTCTTATCGCGTGTCCGGGGAGTAGGGGACTAAAAATCTTACTCCCATTTCGAATCAAAATGTCCCTGCCCCACTTAGCTTCCAAATCATACACCTTTTGTCAGCTAGCCAGGGTGCTGAAGCACCCTAGCTACGCTCTGATCGGAGGATAATTGTTCCGTTGCTAGGCTACATAAAAGCTGTACGCGTACTGAGAAACTGCGCAATTAGCTAAATACAACAGACCTATGCGTTCCCCGAAAGTTGCCCTCAGCAATTTCCTTTGTCGTGTATGAACCTGAGCCGGTCTGCTTTTACCCTGAGCCGGGGTGAGCCTGGGGTGAGCTTGTGGTACAGCTCAGGAACGCCCTTTTTGGACATCCCGGTTAAAGTTGCTATTTACCAAAAATAGAAATAACCATAACAGGGATTATTTTTGAGTTACTTGCTTACGCGCAGAAAAGCTTATGATCTTAATTTATTTATTACTTATTGGATATTTCCTGGATATATAAGTTACGACGTTTACGAACGCTTTAGTTTTTCGTTATTAATATTCCAAGTATTAAAAGCATTTAACTGTAAAAAAAAGCAACCTTATTATAATTATTTAAAAAAAAGCAATATTAATTAATTAAAGGCGGATAATATCTCGACGGCGATTTAAAATGAGCCATAAACACCTAATTTATGTGAAAAAATAAATACGGAACAAATTTATATAGTTAATTAACTGGATCCTTAATAACAAGATGGTACAGTAGCGATACAGAATGGACTAGTACGATTTTAACAGCTAAAACAAATAAGCCTTAATATACGAAGAAAATAAAAAAGGAAACGGCGGAATCGAAATTGCCTAATTTAATCCTGATTCGATAATTCTTTAAAGGAAGTCGTTTGGCGGTAAAGTAAAAGGTGGGCATAAATGATGTTTCCTTAGATATTTATGCATGTATAGTAATTAACCTAGAAGTTACGCATTTATAACCGCCTTAGAAGCTAGCCGGTATCATATACCATTAAAGGCTTTACGAAGAACATTTCCAGAATGGCCGATGCAGACCGAGAAGGCTTCGATCCGGATCCACCGGCATAAAAGGAGGCAGCCGGAAACAACAGACCCATTTACGGCGTGTGATTCGTCGAGCCAGGAAAGAGCCCCGAGAGTAAATGTAAATGCCGAAACCAGGAGGCGAAGAGGCTGCTTCGAGGCCGCCGCATAGCCAATCCCCCTTGCAGACCACCCGGAATCAGACCCATTTATGGTATGTGACTCGTCGAACCAGGAGAAAGCTCGGAAGGCTGAGTGTGAACGCCGAAATTAGGAGGCGAAGAGGTTGTCTTGAAAGAATTCGAAATTTAACTTTTATTGGGCGGGAATTACGACATGTCAAAAATCGATTCCTGACGATCTGCAAGGAAAATTAGCTATACAACAGCCTCCTTGCCGTTAGGTCAAACACCGGATCCACGCACCACCCTCTCGACGCCCCATCCCGCAATTTAAGGCTATCAACAAATCATCTCTTTATTCAAAAAGCAATAACTCAACAACTACTTAAGCAATCCACTTCGAGTTTTAACGTAATCGCATTATTATACAGTTAGGATCATCAGTAGCATATTCCTTTTCCTCCTCTTTTCGTTTTGGGCTTCGTTTTGCGAAATAATGATAAAAGGTCCTTGCGCGTTGTTTTTAAGCTCTGCTTTTATTTACTTAACGTTCTTTAAGCGTACAAATTCTTGATTAGGATTAGTTTTCACCTTTTTCGGCTTTTTCGGGCGTACCTTTTTAAGGGCTAAAGATAATTAACTATTATGATTTTCGAAAGCGGTTAATTCGTTATTAAAAAGGTTAAGTACTTTGCCTACCTTACGGAGAAGAAGCCGAACGGTAAGTTTTCCGAAAGCCGGATCGACCTTAATTAGAGCTTTTTCGAGGATTTTTAAATCCTTTAAAGATTTAGGTATGTCAAGATTTATTAAAACGATTAGCTTAAGAAAATCGGGTTGTTATGGGATGACAAACGACTCGGTAACAGGTGCATTTTTCGTACCGTTATTTTTCTTTACATATAGGTTTTTTAAAGCCTTATTCCGATTAACAGGCTATATCCCTAAAGCCTTAGGGCCTTGTTTGATATATTGTAAAACCCTTATAACCTTTTTCCAGGCCGTAACAAACGCCTATAAAAGGTCCGTTTTGTTGTTTCCGAAAACCTCCTGTAACAACGCTTCCGGAACCAATAACGGAACTTACGCTTTAAGGTGGAAAACATACTTACGTTAAGCGGCTGCCAGACGTACGATAAATATAAGGGCAAGAAGACGATGTAAATCCTGTTGATTAGGCAGGTCCACATGAATTCTTTAGTTATATGGCTGTTATAGCCGTCGATAATGAAGAGCTTTTATTTCCGCAAGTTAGCAGGCTTCGTATAAGGGATAAACACCTTTCGTAACCATTTTAACTTAATATCGGTATTAATCCAGTTATTTAAAATCGTTATAAAGTATTAATTTTTATATAGTTGGTTTTCCGTATCGGGAAATCATTGGTGTTATACGTTAACGCTATTAAATATAATTAATAAAGGGAACATGCGTTCGTTTGCGTTAATATAAATTATAACAGATATTTACATACGCTTAAAGGTGTCTTTTAAAAAGATGAACTTTTTAAAAGCTTTACCGAATACGAAAAAGTTTTTTTATACCTTTTATTACCCCGAACTTATCGGCGTTATATTTATTCCGGGAATCTATCCTCCGTATTTCCGGTAGAGCTAGCCGGTCAAATAATATATTATAAGTGATTTCGGTAGTTCCGTTTAAGCGCCGATAATTAATAACCCGACTTTTGAAAGTTCTAATTTCGTAATAGCGTTAAAAAAATCGCGTTACCCACTTTTTTTCCTAGCCGTTCGTAATTGTTAGACTTAATAAAAAGGCGTTACGCGTACGTACGAAATCGAGCATAAGGGGAAGCGTATCCAAACTGGCTCTAAATTACGATCTATTTAGCTAAACGGTCTTCCAGAACCTTGGATACCTTCTGGTAATCCTCGTTACATTCCTCCCGGGTGCGTATACCTTTAATTCTGCGGCGAAGATAGGTACGTTCGACCTGGTATAGCTTGGAGGCTGCTCGAATAAACCTCCCATTTGCAACGTCATCAATCGCCTTTGCAATACGCAATTGAGCAGCGAGACCCATATCGTTGGAATCGCCAGAACTTAGGGATTAAAATGATATGTTTCTTTTCTAAGGAGACGTTGTTTGATGGATATAAATAAATGTTAAGAAGGGGTCGGTGCTTAGGGTGTCTCGAATCTTCGGTGGGGCGTGAAGGGGGTGGTGCGTGGACCGGGTGTTTGACTTACCCCTATGTTTCTGCCCTGCCATCCCTGCACCTAGTCATTTAATCGCTTGCTTATCGGTGTCATACCTTTTGAATCCACCTTTCCAAAGGTCCGCGTAAGGGGTAGAATGTTTGGATGGCGTGGCGCGATCATGCTAACTTGAGGAAGGATTTAAGGATTACGCAGAGAGCTTGGTAAACCATGGCTCGTTCATGCATAACATCCTCATAAGGCAGGATATTCGAAGGGATAAGCGAGGCCCTAGGCATCAGGAAGACCACAATTCTGATGGACGGAGGGATACTGGTCAGCCCCCCACGCATGATGCCCAGGGACGCATGCCCGAGGGGAGTTGGCCAACCGACGAGTTTCGGTGTATCGCCACCTTGGGAATAGATTAAGTTCCATCGGAGGCTTTCACGCAAGCCCTACCTGGTTAAGCGTTAATGAGCTACCATTCTTCGGTATCGCTGGTCGACCGTAGCAATTATTGTTTTCCGCGGCCTGAACCTATCTATCTTAAAGTCTGCCTTGCTTATACGTCGTTAATGGATTTACTAGGGGTTATGGAATAATTCAGGAAAGTGTAACCATCTCCCTGGCCTCTTTTACGGGTGGCGTCCTAAAAGGTTATCTTTATTAGATAAATTATATGTAATTACCTGATTATAAGCTATATTCCTTTTTAAGCTTTTTTTCCAAATAACGTTTTAAAAAGCTATTTTTACTGGATTAAGTATATAGAATAACTTTAATAAGCGGAGCTTTTCCCCTGTCCTTTTATACTAACTTTTAAAGAAATCGCAATTTTTTTCCCGTCGTATTAGCCTTTTTTAAATTATTTCTTCGGATTTTCCGCCTTTATCCAGGTTTAATATCGTATTCGTCTATATTTACGTTTTAACATTAAAAAAAAATCTATTTCTAAAATCTGCCTTATTAATAATTAAGTTTTATTATTCTATTATAAACCTTGGCTTTTTTATATTTCTCATACGATATTATTCGCTTATGGGCGTTATATATCGGAGGAATACTTAATTTTTTTATTTCTAAACTTAACACTTTCGAATATACCCCTTATATCGAAAATAAAAATAAGTTGGCGTTATTTCTTTAATTTCTTTAGGCGAATACGTAATGCTATTTAGGCTGTTTCGAAAGTTAGATATATAAAGGTTATTAAAAAACTTTATCCCTTTTTTAATTTACTATTTTTTTATATTTTCTTAATTCTTGCTTACCTACCTTTGCCATTTTTTCATTATTATCAGATTGCCACGTTATGGAAAACAATAACGGAACGCGAAATTCGATTCGCGTAAGCTTAGAATTTATATCTAAAAGCGAATTTTTAAATTATCGTACATTTTTAAAAGGAAAACAATTAAAAAATACGCTATAGTAACCGGCAACTAGATATTTACATTAAACAGACGACGCCGCGTAGTTACAAAGTCCGCGCGAAAACGCTTTAAATTTTAAAAATTAAAATAACAGGCGAAAACGGCAACTCTATGTTTTCATAATTGCCAAATACCTGTTATTCCAGATCGTAATATTATCGACGTTTCTCTGGTTAAAAATTATAACCTAGATGCTAATTATACTAAAGATTATAACGAATATTATAACTCCGGTTTTATTCTATATGTTTGCCATAAGCCTTTCTTAATTAATTCTATCACAATTAATTAATAATATCTTTAAATTATTAGTTTTACCGAAACTGTTTTACGGAGGTTTATACGGAATGTTATTAATACGCGGCCTAGTTTAAAAAATGTTTCGGATTATTATAATATCGAGATGGATTTTAACATTTATTTTTATATAAAATATTTATGTCGTAAAATAGGAGTTACGTGTTTAATTATCAAGCTCTAAAGAACTATATATACTCCGGAAAACGTTATTCCGGGGCTCCTATATTATATATATAGAACTTTCTAGCTATTGCTTTCTAAAGCCCTAACGATCTATAACAATTTACGCTTTTTACAGTTTATATAATCTTTTCTCGGGATCAGCCCAACTGTAACAGTTTAGCTAATATCGCAGAATAAGGAGTAACTGCTTAATTATCTACGCTATAAGTATCTCGTAATAACGTTATTTAAGAGTTTTTATATTATAAGTAAAAGTTTTTGGTTATTATTTTGTAAAGTCGGAAATCATAAATATTAATATATATTTTTCATATCTTATATAATCTTTTCTGGCGATTAACTTAATTATTACGGTTAATCGTTTTTTTAAACGCTTTTATAATAAAACTTCAAAGTATTCCGTTAGGTTTAGTACGGCGGATGTTCTAATATAAAATCCATAGTTTAAAATCTTTAAATATAATTAATATAAGTTACTGTAAAATTACTGCTAGCGGTAAAAAAAAGGATATAAAACGTAACTAAAAACATTATTTTATACCGTTCGGAACTTTAAATAATTGTTATAAGGATAATCAAAAGGAGCATATTTCCGTTTTAATATACCAATTACGAATACCTAGTTAAGTTATTAATACGCTATAACTTTTTCGTTAGGTTTTTCCTATTTCAATATTTAACGACATCCAGCAATAGAATGGGTAAGTTAACAGCCTAAACTAGCCTTGCCAGTCCAGATAAACTATTTAAAACGAAAGTAACCTCTTAAAACCAAACCTTATATATATCGAAATCGCTATTATCTAGGAATGTAATAAGGTTTATATCCCTGAAAAAGGATTAAGAAAATGGTTTTATTAATTATACTAAATATTCGTACATTAGCTTAAGCTCGGTTTTATTCGCTTAATAAGTTATTAAACGTTAAAGAATATAAGCCCTTTATACGGTAAATTAATTAAGGACTTTAAAAAAAGCTATTTAAAATACGTCGTAACTGAAATCGTTAAAAAGTAAAATACGATAATACTTACTTAATTATATATGGATTCCAAGTCTTAATATCGATTCTTTATAAGAAAATCCTAATAATAGCAACGGTATTAATCGGTTTTTAGAGAAATCGACGTATTTAAACAAAGGCAAATACTTATAACTGGTTACGCGTAGCCGGCGTTCCACCTTATATTAATCCATTTCGAAATATTACCCGAAACGAATTTAAGCTTTAGTATAAATAGATTTTCGTTTCTATATTCCTTCTCCTTTCGTTTTCTTTCCGGTATTAACCCGTTAGAACTAATTAAACCGAACGGTAAGCAATTAAAAATTTGCGTTATTTCGAAATTTACGAATATAAAGCGTTTATTTTCCATATTATATAAGATATTCCGTAATTCCGCATTACGATAAAAAACGTACAGTTTATGTAATGTTACGTAGGCCGTAATAACCGTATATAAGATATCGGGTTTGTTAATAATCGATATATTTAAATAATAGCCTCTTAACCTAACTAAAAAAAGAAAATATACAAATATACCGCTATCGTAATAATACGGAAAGATTAAGTTTATTATGCTGAGGTATATAGGAACGTATTTTTCTTAAATAGTTCGAAACTAATTATATACCTTATTTTTATATTACAAATGTCTAAAATCTAATCTTTTTATACTTTTAATAACCAGGATATAACCGTATAATAAAAGCCGTACCTTAAAAAAGTATCAAGCGATCCGGCCAGATAGAAAAATACGTAATTTGCATTAAAACCGCGGTTTATAACAAATTAATTATGAATAAAGTTAAGGAATTCTAGCCGCTCGATATATTTACGCCCGTAATAGGGATAATTAAAGCAAGTTTTATCTATTAACCTGCCGTAAGCCTATTTTAAAAGGCATTATTAAATACAAAATGGTCGATTTCGTATTTCTTGTTCTATCGCTTAGCTTTTCGACTATTATCTTCCGCTTTGTTTCGTATTTTAAGCTTAAAACTCTAACGTAACCGTATTTTTACCGGAACGCCTAGGCTAATTCGGAAAAAAAAGAAATACGCTTATTACCGTTATTAGTATCGTCATCGTCGTCGCTTTAATATCTAATATTGCTATCTAGTTACTTACAGCTCGAGCGGGTCCGGATCGGCGACCTCCGGAAACCCTTCCAACGCTAAGGCTTATACGAGGTAATGCGCTTTTTCTTACGCATTATCGCGGGGATGTCCCTTAACACGTCGTCGTACTCGACGGCCCAAACGTCGAAATCTGCAGTGATGTCGTGCCAGGCCGCCGGAGGCGGTTTTATACCGACTTCTTGGAATATAAAAGCGAAAACCTATGCTACAGCCGTACGATATAGCTTTATTTCGTTATTATCCATAACGTCTAGATTAAGTACGTATATAAAGTAATAAACGATAACAAAATTATCCGAAATAAAAAAGAAAACGAAGGCTTTTTCCATATATACGTATCTATATTAAATACTTTTACCGATTATGTTAAAAAAATAAGTAACGATAATAACTGTAAATATTCGCGATATAAAACCAAAACTATTACCGTTTTTATAAATTACGTTCCGTTTGTGCTAAATTTCCAACTTTAAACTTTTAATTATTTTATCTCGGCTAAACCTATATAACGGCTTATATTCGATGGTTACGGTAAAGATGTCTTGGCTATATAAAGTTTTATATATGTAAAATTAATCCGCTCGATTACCTTTCTTTTTTGTTTTATGTTACGTTATTTTCTTCGGGATTAGTACCGTAATATTAACGTTGATTTTATTAATAAATAAATATCTTATAAGTTCGGATATGGCGTTATTTATATCGC
The DNA here is from genome assembly GCA_004155035.1 of Monosporascus sp. 5C6A. Lineage (NCBI taxonomy): Eukaryota > Fungi > Ascomycota > Sordariomycetes > Xylariales > Monosporascus > Monosporascus sp. 5C6A. The sequence continues at coordinate 154,803 of QJOB01000098.1, forward strand.
CGAGGTTCGTATAACTTTCGAATATAATAATACTTTTTAAGTTAAGACGGAATCGCAAAAGCGGGTTTTTATATGCTTTTTTAAACATCTTTCTTACTGCACTTTTAATATTATCGGGTTCAAAATTTTTAAGGCTTAGTTTATTATTAATAAGACGGATTAAAGACGTAATATATTTTAATTAATTCGAAGATAAAAAGATAAGTTACGAAAATAACGAAGGCCGGATTAAAAGCCGGTATTAAACCCTTTCTTGGTTTATTACAAAGTCGTCTTATTCGATAATTCTTTAAAGATAAATCCGACCCGTCGAGTTAGTAATATCGCTCTATATAATTAAGAAGCGGTCGGTTATTACCCGGATAGCAAAACTTAACAAATGGCAGGCCTCGAGGTACTGCTGGAATATCTACGGTTATAATGCTTTAGCGAGTTCTTCGGCCTGTTCGCGCCGGCGTTACTCTTCCTGGAATAGATACTGTAACCTCGCGATCTCGTCTTCCATGGAGAATTAAGAAAAAATAAAACGTTTCGTTTGCTCCAAAAAAGGAAAAAAGGCTGGTAGTTATATGTAACGAACCTGTTATGCATCTAACTGGAGGTATAAGCAGTATCCGAAATGGGGTTTTGATTTGCAGGTAGCAATAGCACGATAAGTGATTTAGGGGTTTGTTCGTTAAAGAGGTTTGCAGATTTTTTCTTTAATTAAAGAACGATGCTTTTAATTGAAAATTTAGATTAATAGTTAAGAAGCGAAACTAAGTTAAGTGTTATTTATAAAGAAAACAGATTTATTATATATTTTTCCCGTTTTCCCTGGTTTTTGGAATTTACGAAAGACCTTTTTTTGTTTCTGGAGGTTTTCGGATATTTTTGGAATTTGATAAAAATACGTATAAAACCGAGCATTTACCGATAATAAGTGGGGACCTTAGCTTTTTTTAGTATATCTAGCTTGTTTTGGGTTTAATTGAATCCCTTTAGACGTAATATTATTCCTTTTTTTAGAACTTTTATCTTTAAAGATTAAAGATAAGTGTAATTCTTTTTTTTAAATAATAATTTGTTAATTATGTTAGATAGGTTTCGAAAACGTACTAAAACTTTAATAAAGAGTCGTCGCGAGCTTATCGAGTCGATTTTTTAATTTGGCTTTGAAGTTATGCCGTATATACGTTGTTTCGAAAAGAAACTTTTTTGTAAAATGCTAAAAGGTTGGAAAAGCTGTCAAAATTATCTAGCGGTAAACGTTTAATTTTGCGACAGAAATCGTATTTCGTTATCGTCGTTTAAAGATATCCGGATTGAAAAACTTTGCATTAACCGCGAAAAACGTTTAGTGGTTTAGTAGTTGCAGGAGTTGTTTAACCGTATCGCCCGTTTAAACCGTTAGTTTAAATGGTTATATTTTAAAGGAGTATTATTTATTTAAAGAGGGTTTTAAAATATAGATAAATTAAAAGAACAAGAAAAAATGAAAGAAAGTAACGCCGGGTAAAGGCGGAGCAAGCGCGGTTTGTTTCCGAAATGAACGTTATGATAGAGGCGTCCTTTTTCGACTAGAACGCCGTAGGTCTGGACCTGAACGGGGGGTCGTTATTATCTGCGATTTTGGCTGCGCTAGAGACTGTCGGTTAAGGTTTTGGCGATAGAACTTCTTAACTAGGTCCTTTATTTTGTTTAGATGGTTTAACGGTTTCTATCTATTTTTTTCATATAAGTATCCTTTTTATTTAACTAAATATTGGATTTTGTTTTTGATTACTTTAAAATCCAGTATTTTTTCGATTTTATATTCGTCGGTATTGTTTTCCAGCTTGAGGTTTTTTTTCCAGCAGGGCGTTGTTCGGTACTGGTTCGAATAAGGAAATATAAAAAATAAGGTATATTTTTATTGTTTTAAGTAACGACAATCGATAGTTAGTTTTAAAAATAATTTCGTTAATTTTAAAAGGGCCGAAACTTTTGAAATTAAGCTTATCGCTGGTTTTTTTTGTTTTGATTTGTAAGATATTTAACGTTGCGTTAAGCTTTTACCGTAGCAGGTAAACCTTGTTTCCTTTCGATAGGATTGGTCTCTTAATCCTTTTTTTATTATAATACTGGGCTATTCGTTATTGGAAAAATTGCAGTTCGACTTATAGTTAGGTTTGTATTATCTTGATTTTTGTTACGATTATTTTTGCTCGAAATACGATTATGGTAATTACAGAGGCTTTATTTAATACTTGTTTTGGGCGTTAAGTTTTTGCGTTATATCCATATACCGTTATGTAAAGAAATACGTTTATATTTTCGTTAACGGAGGTATTATAGGTTATCTGAGCAAGTGGTAAAAGCTTTATTTAATCATTTTGTTAGTAGTTAATATAGTTTCGTAGATATTGTTTTAATATTTGATTTAATGGTTTAGTTTGTTTATTTGTTTGTAAATAGTAGGTTGTAAAAAACTTAAGCTTGGCGCCGATTTACTTACAAAAGCTAGTGCCGAATTTAAAAATAAACAGTTCATTTTTGTTAAAGATGATTTTTTCCGGTATTTTGTGTTTGTTAAAGTAATGTCGTATAAAGGCGTACGCCAACTGCTTTGTTGTTGTATTTTTTTGAAAGGTAAGAAATATCTATATTTAGTAAGTTCGTTAATAATTACTCATAGTCTATCGTATTTAACTTTAATAACTAGATCTTTCGATAAAGGTAAACCGATAATAAAGTTCTAAGCGATAATGTTACATGTTTTGTCGGAGATTTTAATAGGTTGCAATGGGCCGTAAGGCTTATGTTTGGTTGCTTTAGTTTTGTTGTAATTATTACAGTTTTTAATTATTTGTTTAACCATTCGTCGAAGTTTAGGAAAGTCGTATTTTTTTTATAGTCGTTTAATAGTTTTGAAAATTCCTTGGTGTTTATGTAAATAGTCCTTATGGAATTTTTTAACAAACTGTTTTTGTTTTTTCTTAGATACGTAAATCTTGCCATAGTATAGAAATTAGTCTTTGGACTGCCTTTCTAGTTATTTTTTTTTCCCATTCGTCTAAATTATAGAATCCTTTAAATTATGCTAAAAGCTTTAGTATGGGTTGTTTTAAGGTTATATATAATTATAAGGTTTCGTTTTTTGTAATTTGTAATATTTACATGTAGCGTTTTGGGATTTTGGAGTTGTAATTACCTTTGCGATTTAAAATATCCGCTTGGACATTCTTTTGCTTTTAATATGACAGATTTTAAAGTTAAACTTTGAGAGGAAACCCATCTAGGTTTCGTAACCTTTATTTAAGTTTAAGTTATTATAAAACGAGTAAGATTTTGATAATTCGAATAAATATTAAAAGGTTCTTGGATTCCGTTAAGGAAAGGTTCTTATTTTTTAAATGTTTTAATGATTACTAGTAATTTCTTATCGTAAATAAAATATTTGAGTTTAGCGTCCTTAAAAGCTTTCGAAAAATAGGTTACTGGGTATTATTTCCCGTTATCCTTTTATTATTTTAAAACTGCTCCGAAAGCATAATTCAACGTATTTGTTTTTATTTCTTTTATGGTAATTAGAAAGTGTCATTATAGAGGCGCTGGTAATTTTGTCTTTAATTTCCTAAAAAGCTTTTTTAGTTTTTTCCGGAAGTTTGAATTTCTTTTTAGCGTATTTTTTGGTGGTAAGTTTCGTTAAGGAATTGGCTAATTCTTAATTGTTTCCAATTTAAAGTTTTGGATTTAAATTTGTCCTGGGGTGATGGTATAATTTAAGAAATCCAGTTTCTATATGTGCCATGTGCTTTTGGTTAGGTTAACCCGTACGTTTGTTTTATCCAGAGTTTTAAGTATTTAAGCGATATGTTTTTTGTACTTCTTTAAAGTCTCGGAATAAATGAGGATATCGTCAAGGTAAATAAATACGACTTTATTTAGGAATTGTTTAAAAGTAATTATAATTAAGCGTTGGAAACTAGCGGGAGCGTTAGTAAGTTTTATAGGTATGATCTTGTATTTATAAAGTCTATATATTGTTTTGAATGCCATTTTCCATTTTTTGCTTTTAGCTATTTTGATACGATAATAATTATCGCGGAAGTTAAGTGTAATAAGTTATTTGGTTTTGTTAACGGTTTTTTTAAAGTGTTTATAAAGGTTAAAAGGTATTTGTTTTTAACTGTGATATCGTTTAGCTGTTTGTAGTTAATTACTTTTCTGAAAACTGGGTTTCCGTTTTTATTAATCCTTTGCTTATCGTTTTTTTTTTTGGAATTATGAGGATGGGGTATCCGGCGGGAGAGTTAAAGAGCTGGATGTATCTTTTTTTTAGATTAAGTTGTATGCTTTTCCATAAGGCTTTTAATTTTTCAGGGTTTATGTAATAGATTTTGTGAAGTTTGGGATGGTTTTTATAAGATAACGTCGTGTCCTGTCATATCGGCTATGTCGAGAATAATCCTTTTTAAATGTTTTTGTATTTGGATTAGAAGATATTTTGTTTTTTTAAAAATTCGTCCGTTTTCGTAAGTGGATAGGTTTTTATTAACAGTACGTAATTTGTAAAACTGTAACTTGTACTTCCAAAAAATCCGGTATTTTTCTGTTATAACGGGTAAGATAAAGTTATTTTCCGCGCTTAAGTTAATTATAGCGTTAAATGTTTTATTTCCATAATATAGTAAAATCTTAATATGATTCTTAAATCTTGTTTTAATTTCGTATAAAATTTTATATCGGTAGGTTTTTTAATACCTTAATATCGAAAGTTTTTAAAGTTTTTTGATTAATAAGGTTGGTTATGCTAGGAACGTTTCTATTTACGGGCTTTTTTAATTGCGTATTTGGAATAATAATTGTTTATATACTTAAACCAAGTTCGCTTGTTATATTAATACTAAGGTTCTAGGATTATATAAGCTTAAATCGGATTTCTTTTAAGCGAAGGGAAACTTGGTTGGATTTTAATTTTTAGTAGGTTTAGTTCTGTTATTAGGGCCTCGTATATCATGTATAACATAGGTAAGTAACATATACATATTTGTAATATGTCCCTTTAATTTTGTTTAAACTTTAGGTGCAAATAATAAAATCTAAAATATTTTAGTTATCTGGGAATTTCAGTATACCTGCATTTTTCGTTAGGCTCGGTATTTAAGTTATTATCTTATCCGGGTTAGTAATCGTTGTTTTTTTTTGGTTCGTAAGTAAGTTAAATAAGTATAATCGTAATAAGTAAAAAAGTTGAAAAGGTTATGGTTGTTCGTTTGTTGTATTTTAGTATTATCGGGTTTCGGGTATACCGTATATTCGAGGAGCTTATAAAGTTCGGGGGATAATTATCCGTAACTGGTAAAGTTTGGTCGTAATTAATTATTTTCGTTATATATTTTGTATTTCTGTGCGTCGAGGTAACAAATATATCATAGCTCTATGGCTATCCTGGAAGTTACTTATCTAAGGTAATATTTGCAAGCTTTAACCGTAGAGTTTCGGTAAATGTGGTAGTTTTCGTATTCTGGGTTGCAATCTTGGATTTTGTTTGTCGTGGCGATAGTAAATTCTTGCTGGAAAGAAGCGGTGCTAACTTTTTTTTTTCTTTATTTTCGTTATTTAATTCATGTTTTGTTATTCGTAATTTTTTTAAAGCTAGCGAAATCCTTTTTTTTGATGTTTCATTTAGTTAAAAAGTGACATTTGCTTTTATAGTAGCTTTTTTTTACTACAGTTAAAACACTTTACGTTGGATTTGTTTTTTTTAAAATCTTTCGAAACTATGCTGGTTTTCTTTTGAGGTTTATTCCTTTTTTTTAAATTCGATTGTTCGAATCTTTATCGTTCTTTCGCTTATTGGATTCTTTTTTTTAGGTACTTATTAAAGGTGCGTCGATCGGCGATGATAACCTGGTTTGTATATTTCTTAAAGGATTTTATTTTGGATATTCTATATATCTTATTTTTAACCTAAAGTTTTAGGCTGTTATAATATAGATAAAATGATGCGTTTACGGGTAGTTACGGAATAGCGGCTAAGCGATTAAATTCGGTCGTATATTTTTTTATTAACTTGGTTTATCGTAGTAAGTATAGTTGTTTTATTGCGTGTTGTTTTTTGTTGGTATTTCCGAATAAGGTTTGCATTTTGTTTTCGAAATGCTTATAATTACTGAAAATATAATTACTAGTATCCGATAAACTTTCGGGGTAATTTTTTAGGTAATCCTTTTAAATTAATTTAAATTATAAAAGGATTTTTTTTGCAAGTGCTTAAGATATAGCTAGTACCTTTTAGTAATTTTCCGTTAAAAAATTCTATTAAAATTTAAGATAAATCCGAACTTAAATTAAAAATCCTTTTATATCTATAAATCCGTCGTAAGGTTTAAAAACGGTTAGTTTGTAGCTTTTAACTTCTGGCATTCCGTAATATCCGGGAGGTGGAATAGTGGGTTTGCGATATAGGTTAAAGTCGAATAAAGGTGGTACGGAAGTTTTTCTCTTTATTTTTTCGGGCAAGTATGGCAATTCTTTTTTCAAAGCTCGAAATTCTGTTATTAGGAGATTTAACTTTTTGTCTGTCGTGGGTTCCTTTTCTTTTTTTTAAAAAAATTTTTAGCTTTTCGATTTTAGGCTCCTTCTTTTTATACTTTCTTTTATCTTTTAATTCGCCCTGTACCTTAATGGTTTTTTTAAGGGCTGGAGTAGGTTGTTGCTGAGGTTGGGAAAAAAAAAGTTGCCTTTAGCTTTGGTTGTAGGAGGTTTTATGTTGTTGATCAACTGAAGAACTTTTTTAATAACGGGTAAATCGTTTAGTTTTGTTATTGATTTTTTACTTAACTGTAAAGAAGATCGGGAATATTGTTTGTTTTTTAAACGTCGTTTTGTAATATTGTTTTTACCGAATTCAGAAAAGCTTATGTTTAACTAGGCCTTGAATTATTCGTCGACTATTAATTAAGGAATTATTAAAATGTAACGAATTTGTTATGCATTTACCTGGAAACATGAGCAATAACCGAAATGGAGTTTTGATTTGCAGGTAATAATAGTACGATGAATGATTTAAGAGTTTGTTCGTTAAAGAAGTTTGCGGATTTTTTCTTTAATTAAAAAACGATACCTTTAATTAAAGATTTATATTAATATTTAAGGAGGTATATTAAATTAGGTGTTATTTATAAAAAGAATAGATTTATTATATATCTTTTCCGTTTTTCCTGGTTTTTAAAATTTGCGAAAGATTATCTTTTATTTTTGGAGGTTTCCGGGTATTTCTGGAGTTTGATAAAGATACGTATGGAGCCGAGGATTTACCGATAATAAGTGGGAACCTTAGTTTTTTTTCGTATACCTGGCCTTTTTTGGGTTTAGTGGAATCCCTCTGTATGTAACATTATATAGGAATTGGATAAGAAAGCTGATTATTCGGAAAAGGTAAAAACATGTTAATATATTAACATAAACATATAGATATATATAGATAAAGACGGATATACGCACGGACGTTTTAGGTAAAATAAGTATGCCCTCCACCTATTATATAAGTTAGTAGGGGTGCCGAAATTTGGACCATCTCTAGGGGTTTTTTGTTAATTTATTGGCCTATCAATCTATACTAAGAAACGTTATCGGGCTTTTAAATCTTGTATAATGGTAGCCGTAAATAATAATATATAATTTCAGCGCATATTTTATGGGATATTACTCCTTCACCCTATCTGTATTCTCTTTTTTTATCTTGTAACTATGGTCTTTAAACTCCCTATAACGTACAGGACATAGGTATAAAAAAGGCATATAATACCTTCTTCTGCAGCATTTCGAACGGCAAATTGGATAAGACCGTCGTGCTTGTTCTAAGGCCTGCCGCCGTTCTTGCCGCCATTTATCTAAGTATTACTTGCAAAACACATAGCCTATACCCGTTAGTTATTAAACTCTTTATCTGTCTTTTAAAAAAAGGGAAAAAAGAGAAACTTACTATAATTTTAAAGCTTTATAGGATTAATTATTATGCCCTAGCAAATTGTACAAATCTTAACCAAAACTATAAACTTCCCGCATTTTTTGTCGATCGTAATTTTCTCCGTAATCGTTCGAATTGTAACGTAATACCTATTTACGGGCAGCACAATCCGAATAAATAACTTATTTTAATTAATTAGCTTAACGTCTCACACTATTAAACCGACCAAACCAATAAGCCGACCAAAATCTAACACCTCGTAACAACCAATTAAAATAACTTAACCACAACACATTAAATTAACTTAAATGAATCGAATACTTTTTTTGCTAACTGTATTTACGGCTTGTTTCTAAGTACGCGCATTATATCAAGGCTTATTACGGACGCTATATTGCCATTCCTTCCTCCTAACCGTCTTGCGACAGCTATCTTTAGCAGCTGCTAACAGCATTCTTTTACCGCTACCTTTTCTGCCGGCCAAAAGAACGTGTTTATCCTATATAGTAAGTGTTCTTTGTATTAGAAACGTTTGTTTTAATCATTTAAATTGCGTAGTATCGAGTTGTTGCGAAATCAAGCTCGGCACGCCCTGCAATACGCCCTGCAACATACCGACGCGCCCCGCGAGACGCCCCGTAACGCGCTCTTTAACACGACCTACAACACGTTTCTCGACGTATATCTTCAACGTATTAAAGCCAGACGGGAAATGCTCGCGTATATGCGTTAAGGATTCGGTTAATAATCGTTTTCTCGTCGGTCGGCTTTAATTCTTGCGAAACGGGGGTAATATTAGCTGGGGACGAGTTGGAGGTTGGTCGGTCGCGGGCGGGTTGGGGGAAGGAATGGCAATGTGGCGTCCGTAATAGGCCTTGATATAATGCGCATACTTGGAAATAAGCTGTAAATACAGTTAGCAAAAAAGTATTCGATTCATTTAAGTTAATTTAATGTGTTGTGGTTAAGTTATTTTAATTGGTTGTTACGAGGTGTTAGATTTTGGTCGGCTTACTGGTTTGGTCGGTTTAATAATATAAGATGTTAATTATTAATTTAAAAACATAAATAACTTACGTATCCGTAACGAATAAATATATACGTACGTTTACGTAAACTTCTAAGGTTTTTACGATATAACGCGTAGTAAATTCCGGATCTTATAAAACCGATAACTTTTACGCTAGCCCGGCTAGATCGGTTCTAAAGTTAAACAGATAATTCCAGTATTATTAAGGTAAAACGGTCCAACTTTTAATCAAAAACGCGTTAAAAATTAAACCGTAATTTCCTTAAAATAACCGCTAATTATCTTTCGTACTTAATTATCAAGTTAAAACAAATACGGAAAGGCTTTAAGCGATTACGAACCCTAACCCGCAAAACCTTATTTCGTTCCTATACGAATAACTTTAGTTCCTTTATAACGTATTCGTAAATAAAGTTTACAAAATCAACTTTAAACTAAGTATTAAAACGGGTTTTAAATAAAATAATAATAAACTTTTGCAGTAATATCAACACGTTAATCCACCGCTGGACTCCGACAGCGAGATTGTCGAATTTATAATCAAAAACTTTCTAAAAATTTAAGCGCATAGGTTCTGGGTAATTACGAACCCTTATCTATAACGAATCGTTACACTACCGCTTAAAGGCCTTTATATCTTTCATAACGCATTCGTCAAACACAGCCGCTATTCTAACTTCAAAAGCACTTTTAAAAACCACGAAACCAGTTATTAAAGTATTAGTTATTATTTAAGTAAATAATTAAGGTTAGTTAAAAGAATATGCAAATATAACAGTAACGTAAAAAAACCGCTTAATATAAAAAGAAAACGTAAAAAAGAATAGAAGTAACGGGAAAAACTAACGAACTTAAAGTTTAATCACCGGGATAATAACAACTTTTTATACTTTTATAAAAAATAAGCAGAAAACCCGGAAAGGTTATAAAACGACGTTACTTTATAAGATTATATAACTAAAGGTATTAAAAAGATCCCTTCCCGGGGCTAAATTTAATCCATTATTTAACGTTTTTAATTTATTAACTCGGCTTATAATCTTTACAGAAAGTAGATAGGCATTTTCGAAAGCGTATACTTATCCCGTAAAATACCAACGCGATCGGAACGGGCTCCTAAGAGCATAATAATTGGCATTTGGAATAGCTATAGCTAAACCCGTAACTGTTTGTCTTAGGTATTGGCTTAAAGGCCAGTTGCATCATGCGCCGACTCTAAGTTAATTATCTCTGCCCCTGGCTTGAGTCTTTTTCATCCAGGGGTGGCCCGGAAGCTAGTTATATTATGTAACGACCTGCTATCGTTTTTGCAAGCGTGGTCTTTATTTTGCGTAAGCGACGGTGTATACGGCCACACCGCGTAATATAACCTTTTAAAAAATAAAATTAGGTAATTTAATAAAAGACATAAAGGGATTAATATAAACGCCTTACTTTTAAGTTTGTAAAGAAATATAATATTTATATTTATAATCCTTTTTTGAAAAAAAGGTAACATAACTTATAGCTTTTAACAAACGAAAAATTAAGACAATAATACTTAAGATAGACTTTATTTTGCAAATCTGCTTTAAGTTGCCGTTTTAAGCTAAAAAGTAAGGTATAGTTATAATCTATTATTTGTTTTTAATAATTACCTCGACGCATTTAACGATTATGTAACGGGTGATTTACTATATACTACTAATAAAACTGGCTTATAACGCCAAAAAAAGAGCCGAAATCTATTAGCTAACAAAATCAATCGGCCAACTTAGTAATTCGGCCATAATAATGGTCCATATTAATAACGCTAACAAATTAGCTAAATATTTACATTTATTATACATTTATAATTTTATACAGTTACAAATCGTTTCGGGTAACGTTTCGAAATAGATTAATATAAAATAAAAAGCCGGTTACGTATAACTAGTTATAAGCGCATATCTTTATTTAAATACGTCGAATTTTTAGAAAACCGATTAATACGGTCGTTATTATCGGGATTTTTTGGTGGAAAATCGGCGTTAAAAGCAGGAATACCTAGATAATTAAGTAAGCATTATCGTATATTACTCTTTAACGATATTAGTAACGACGTATCTTAGATTGCCTTTTTTAAAACCTTCGATTAAGTTACTTGACAAAGAACTTATACTTTTTAATATTTAGTAACTTATTAAGCAAATAAAGACGATCTTAAGTTAACGTACGAATATTAAATAATAGCAATCTCGATACGTATTAAGCTTGGTCTAAAGCGTAAAAAGGTTATAATAACTTATTAAGCCGTTTTTTTAAACATATTTTTGTCTGCTTATCGAATTTCTAAACGATGGATGCTTCGATGGGTATCCGGTTAATTATAAGGAGCAGGCGGTTATATTACCTTAGAAAACTGCTGTTATAACCCAACACATCTTGGCCTCCGGAAACCAGTCAAGAGGCAAGGATTCTCCAAGAACAGGTCACGCGCCGTTACGTACATTAATTTAAGGATCGTTAAGATTATTTATCGAATGTAATAATCCAAGGATTATTAGGATTATTTATCGAATGCAATGATCCAAGAATCGTTAGGTTCATTTATCGAATGCAATAATCTAAAAGTTATAACAAACGATTACAGTATATAAATACGTTTATTATTTTTTTATAATTTTAGATAACACCAGCTTAACGTTATAATATAACTTGGTTCCCAAATTACCCTTAATTATCTGTTATTACTAGACGTAACTAGTTACTGACCTTATTATTTAATTTCCCATAGCACTACTGCCAATATAAACCGTACGACTAGGTTTAATAGTTGGTTAAATTAAACCAGCCGTTACACGTTACAAGCTCTTGTTCAGTAATGCCGTCAGACTCTAAGCAATACCTCGAATCGCCAACATGTCGACTAACACTTAGGAGCCTACGGCTCAGCAGCTCCAAAACAAGATTAAAAAGCTTAAGGCCCTTATTTAACAGCTTACCAACCAAGTAGTGATAGCCCAAAAAGCCTTAACCTTACAACGGGAAGGGGAGTATTCGGAGTTTCCTAACCTAGGCTCGGGTTTACCTCCGTCTCGAAGAACTTACCGATCCCGTAAACCAGATCCTCGCTATCGCAGCCTATTTGGAAAGGGATGCTCTCGATTAGTTCGAACCTACCATAAGAAACTTTCTGGAAAAGGGAAAGTCTAACCAGGAAAAGACCACTAAAAAGATCTTTTCCAGTTATGTCAATTTCGAAAACAAGCTTAAGAACAACTTCGAAAGTCCAGATGAAAAACCTGTTGCAACTTAACAAATCCTCCAACTGCGCCAAGAAAACTAGCTTCCAAGTACGCTATAAAATTTAGGAACTTTATAACAAAGGCAAGGTAAATAAACGATAAAAATAATATCTTAATCGACGTATTTTACAAAAATTTAAAAGAAAACGTTAAAATAAAAACGTTAAAATAAAATCGTGAAATTCTTATAACTTACGACATTTAATAAGTACATTATCGAAGCAATAAAAATCGACAACCGGCAGTTTGAAAGATAATAGGAAGAAAAAGGACATTTTACCTTACGGGTTAGACATCCCAAGGCCAATTAAGGAAGGAAACGCAAAACACCTCTTACCTTTTATGGAACTGCTCCAGGACTTATGGAACTTGGCATTATTTAACGATGAAACATAAGCTAGGTATAATGTTATAATTATAGTAAAATGAGATATATAACACAGCAATACAAGTTACCGCAAAAAATAAACAAAAAGGTACATTAAATTCCAATACCAAAAAGGCTACCTTTAAACCAGAATAACAGTAAATAAATTAACGTAATTAGGATCCGAAACTATTATAACTTAATAAAAGAAGTTTAACAAGGATTTTAAAAAGTTAGGGCTTTGTTACAGGCAGTAATATAACGGCAATCCTCCCAGTTAATAAAATAATTACAGGATGTTACGGCCTTGTCCACCGTAGCAGCTTCTTATACGGCTGTAAGCACTAGAATAATTGCTACAATTGCGATCATTCTACCGATCTTTTGCCCTGGTGGTTGTGTGGTATGGTGCAGCTATAACATAGGACTATTAAGAATAATAAAAGCTTCTTAAAGTAATAACCGCTACAAAAACAAGGAAACAAAAGGATTTACGCTAATAGTAATTACAGTAAAATATATAAATATAATTGGAACAGCCCCATAGTTAGGACGAAAAAATATGCTCCGGAAAACCGGATTGGCACGGTAAGCTTTATGCAGTTAGCTACATACGTTACAAATATCCTGTTTATAAAGAGCATAAGAAATATATCGCAAAAACGATCTTTCGTATATGGAACCAGAGGTTCAATTTCGCAAAACGAAACGGAAAAAATCTCAGAAAGCAAGGATAATATCGACATTTGCAAATAGTCGCCTTACAGAACAATATCGACATACTTGAAACGGCCAGAAGTTGGCCAGAAGGTAGGTCTCGCCCTGTAGGAAACTAATAATGTTATTTTAAGTAATGTAATTAGCAGATTTAAAAAAAAACTAATATAGCGGACTGTTAAAAAAGTAACTTAAGAGGCTATTATTAACATTAATTTTAAATTGGCCTTTACCACCGACCTTCATAAACGAAAAATCATAAAAAAAAAAGATTAAGCTTTTTACTTAAGAAAACCAGCAAACGACAAATTTAAATTAATCGGGTAAAAACATAATTAAAAAATTAAAAATGGATGTTATAACCTTAAAAAATTATATTAAGCAGTACGATTAACTAAAAAAACGATTTTAACAGTTGGAAAATAATCCAACTAAGGTAGTTTAACACTGCGATAACATTTTGGTATAACACTAAGAAAGATACATAAAATCTCCAAAAGAAAGACGTTACTTATAAAGTCTTAGATTGGTAAAAGCCGGGAAAGGACGTTTCCCAAAAACGCTTTATGCATAACGACAAAAGTTAATAACGACCCTGTTACCTTAAAAATACGAATTAAAACATATTAGTACATTATATTAATGGACTGCGGAGCTTTAAATGCTAATTATATCACGTCAAAATTGGTAAATCAGCTTAGATTGCTATAAAAGGATAAGAAAAACCCATATATTACCCAGAACGCTAAAGCTTAAGCATTTACTTACGATAACGGAAAAATTATACGCGAGATTGATTACTTCGAGATTTTTATTAAAAGAAAAGTCTCCATAGTTAACTTCAATATCGTTCCGTTAAGGAATTACGATATAATCCTAGAAAAACTATAATTATATCAATATAACCCGTTAATCAATTAAAGTACTAGCCAGGTAAAGTTCGTTTTATATTCTATCGACAAACAAAAAAAAACAAAATCTCTATATTCAATTACCAGGAAAGGAATAACGAATGCAGGTATAAAGATATAACAAACACCTTACTATTTAAAGAAATACGAAATAAAAAAGAAAAAGGATATAATAAACATATTTGACGTATTATAGCCACTAGCCGGGCACAACTTTGCGATATAAACGAAATTTTAAAGCACTAGCCCAAAAAGCCAGAAAAAGATATAATTAATATATTACTATAGTATCGTAAATATAAGCAACTGTTTCGAAAGGAATTCGAGACGAAGTTACTAGAATAGAATAAATAAGATTATAAAATAGTCCTTAAAGAAAGTATTTGACTTAGATTTTACCCTATTTATAATTTTAATATAATGAAATTATATACTTTACGAAAATAGCTGGAAGATAAACTTTAAAAAGGATGGATTCGACGATCTACATTTTCGGCAAGATACCTTATTTTCTTTGTACAAAAAAAACGGCTAGTTACGATTAGTAATAATTACCTATATTTTAATAGCATTACCGTCAAAGATAGGATATTTTTGTTATTAATTACCGAAATAAAGGACCGTTCATAAGGAACCAAGTAATTTACCGCTTTGGATCTTAAAAACGGCTATAACCTAATTCGAATCAAACCAGGATACGAATAAAAACAGCTTTCAAAACGAAATACGAATTATACGAATATTTGGTTATACCAATAAGATTTACGAACGCATTAGTAACTTTTAACTAATAGTTAATTACGTATTTTAAGAATACCTGGATATTTTCGTTATTTACTATTTGGACAACATTTTGATTTCTTCGGAATTAAAAGAAACATATGCAGGATACGTTCATCAAAATTTTTAAGCCTTACAAAGCGCCAATTTATTAATTAACTTAAAGAAAAGCAAGTTCTATACATACAAAGTGGAATATTTGGAACATATTATTACTTTAAGATATATCAAGATGGATTCTAAGAAAATTGCAGTATTTACAAAATAACCAAAACCTATTACAGTTATAGAAATATAAGCATTTATCGGATTTGCTAACTATTACCGAAAGTTTATTAAATATTTTAATAAGATAGTAATATTATTGTTTAATTTAACTAAAAAAAGATATAAATTCCAGTAAATAACAAAAAAGGAAAAAACGTTTTAATAAATTAAGAACGTAATTATTAATAAACCAGTATTAATTATATACGATCCAAAACGCCTAGTTAAACTAAAAACCAATTTTTCGGATTACGCGTTAAACGCGGTAATCGGATACCGAGATAATTAAGATATACTTTACCCGATTATCTTTTATTTTTATAAATTACAAAAAGCAAAATTTAATTACGATATTTCCGACGAAAGATTCATGATTATTATTAAAGCTTTCCGAAAACTTAAATACATATTTAAGGGAAACTTTCATTAAGTTAAGGTTTATACCGATTATAAAAACTTTATCTGTTTTATTACGGTACGAAAATTTATAAAACGATAATTACGTTATGCAGAGAAATTAGCAAAATATAACTTCGTTATTATCCACTAGAAAAAATCGGAAAATTATAAAGCAGATGCCTTTAGCAGGAAACCTAACTTAGAAAAAAAGTTAGTTAAAGTTAAGTATACGATTTTTGATATAATTTCCGAAAAATATTTGAAATTACTATAAATCGCAACGATTAAGGTAATACCCTTTAATTTATATCAGAAAATTCGGCAATATAACGAAAATCTATTAAAAAATAAAAAAAATAGATAAATTCTAGGTTTTAAAAAAGTATTAGTAAGACCCGATATGGGATATATATTAACATTTATTATAAAGATACCCAGGTATCCACAAGACCTTAAAACGGTTGTAACGCACCTATTTTTTTAAGATAAAGATAGTAATACAAAACGTTAAACGATAATGCGATACTTACGTTAGAATTAAAACTTTACGGTATAAAATATACGGAAAACTGCAACCATTTCCAGTTTTATAGTAACTATAGAATTTAATTACCATAAATTTTATTATTAAATTTTTTTATCCGAAAATCCAACGATGGGAATATATTATAATAACAACTTCGTTATTAATAATCGATTTATGAAATTTTCCTATTTTCTTCCATATTTCGAAAACATAAACGCAAAATAAATAAAATACATTTTTTCCGACATATTTTTAGCGTACATGAATTGCCAACAAAAATTATTTCCGATAAAGGTACCATATTTACTTCCAAGTTTTGGCAAGGCTTTATGGTACAAAACGGCCTAAATTATAAGTTATTTAGCACGTTTAGATTTTAAATAAATAGGTAAACAGAACAATTAAATCAAACCCTGGAAATCTATTTACGATACTATATCAATTACGAACAAAACGATTAAGTTAGAAAGTTACCCGTAACTTAACTAGCCTATAATATAAGTTATTACGAAAATATCAAGACGACCCCAGTAAATGCCAACTTTGGTTTTGCGTTAAAGGTTTACAGAAAGTTACGTAACGACGAATTAGTTAATATTAAAACTATTTTAACATTAGAATAACTTAGGTAATTATACGTAAAAGTAAAAACAGAATTCGAATTTATCCGTAACTAGATAAAAGAATTTCATAATTAAAAAAGGTTAAATAAATTAACGTTCTCGGAAAAGGATATGGTTTACTTAATTATCAAAAATATTAGAATTAAACGACCAAATTAAAAACTTAACGTTAACTATATTGGCTTATAAAAGGTTGTTAGAAAAATTTCAGAAAATAATTAGAAATTAAAACTATTACCAAAAGTTGAACTTTATTTAGTCTTTTACGTTTTTTTTTCGAATTAGTGGCGGACATTATTAAGGTTAATACGGGGTATAAGGACGAAACAAAAAAAGACGTACCAGTGTACGAAATAAAGAAAATCCTAGATATACGTAAAAAAAACAGACTTACCCAGTATTTAATTAAATGAAAAAAACACTTAAATTTCGAAAATACCTGAAAGCCCGTTAAGAATTTCATAAACGCCTAATACCTTTTGAGGAGCTTTCACCAATAACGCCGGAACTAGTTATAAACGCACCCCAGTTTACGTTTTCGGCAGCGGACCAGTTAGTAATGTTAACACCTGGCCAGTCGGTCGGAACAGAAACTTGTACTGTTGGAACAGAAATTTTGGTTCCTTCTCCCCCGCTTCCTTGCGTTCCAATCGTTTTAACTCCTCGAAATTATCGATATCCCGCGATACGGCCTTTATTATTTTGTTATATTACATTTTCTTTTGTTTACGAAAATAACGAAAAAAAGCGCTAACTTGCAAAATTACCCGGTTATCCTCCTTTTCGGCAGCTTCCAGTTCCAGCTCCAACTTTCGGTATTAGGTAGCTATTCGTTATAGCTGTTCGGGGCTTAAATCCTTAACATTACAATTAACTTGGTTATATTTAATACAGGACAAACAACGAGACGAGTTATTTTCAGAAAGTTTACAGTCTAATCGGCGAAACACACAAAAAGAACAAGGTGCTATGTAAACGGGATTAATAAAAACGGCGGAAAAAAACTGTTACGTTACGCGGATTTTGTTTTTAAAATAGATTTGGCACGCTTCTATATTTTGTTAACCATATTTTTAACCATAAAGAAAGGAAGATTTACAATCTTCAGGACGAAGATTTCGGAAAGGAAAAATTATATTATGACCCAATATATTTTGGCCTCTGGAAACGGTTAAAAGGCAACGATTCTCCAAAACCAAGTTACGTGCCGTTATATATAATAATTTAAGGATTATTAAGATTATTTATGAAGTGCAATAATCTAAAGATTATTAGGATTATGTATCGAGTGCAATAATGCAAGGATTATTAGGATTATTTATCGAATGTAATAATTAAAGGAGTTATAACAAATAATTATAATATATAAACACGCTTATTACCTTTTTATAGTCTTAAATAATACCAGCTTGTAATATAACTTGGTTGCCTAGATTATCTTTAGTTATCTGTTATTACCAGACGTAATTAGTTACCGACTTTATTACTTAGTTTCCTATAGCATTACTGCCAACATAAACTGTACGACTAGTGTTATAACCCAACAAGGCTTGGCTTCTCCAAGAACGGTCGGAATTTCAGGAAAACAAGATCCGACAGTAACCTAAGGTTACGTGACCAGCTTAAAGGTCTTAAAAGTCTTGGCACCTTAAGCGGTTTAAACTGGGGCAACGCTTAAAGAGCTTAAGGGTTTGAACCGTTTAAGCACCCTGAACCAAAAGTAGGATATATACGCTTATTACTTCCATAGTCTTAGAAAGCACCAGCTTGTAATACAACTTTGTTACCCAGATTACCCTTGATTATCTGCTATTACTAGACGTAATTAGTTACCGACTTTATTATTTAGTTTCCCATAATAATACTGTTAAGATAAACCTGTACGATTAAGTTTAATAGTTGGTTAATTAATCTAGCCGTTATACGTTATAAGCATTTGTTTAATAATACCGTTAAACTTTAAGCAATACCTCGAATCGCCAATATGTCGACCAATACTTAGGTAACCGCTACCTAAGAACTTACGGCTTAGCAACTTCAAGATAAGATTTAAAAGCTTAAGGTTATTATTTAACAATTTACCAATAAAATAGTAGCAGCCCAACAAGTGGGCTTTCGTAAGATGAAGCCCAAAAAGCCTTAGCTTTATAACGAAAAAGAAAACGTTCGGAATTTCCTAATATAGGCTCGGGTTTATATTCGTTTTGAAGGACTTACCGATCCAGTAGACCAGACTTTCGCCGTCGCAGCCTCTCTGGAAGAAGACGTTCTTAATTGGTTCGAATTTACTATAAATGGCTTTCTAGAAAGGGGGGAGTCCGATTAAGAAAAGGCCATTAAGGATATTTTTTCCAGTTATGTTAATTTTGAGGACAAGCTTAAAAGTAACTTCGAGAATTCAGATAAGGAACGTATTACAGCTTAGCAAGTTCTTCAATTACGCCAGAAAGGACTAGCTTATAAGTACGTTATAGAATTTAGGAACCTTATAATAAGAGCAGGATAAATAAATAATAAAGATAATACCTTAATCGATGTATGTTATAAAGGTTTAAAGAAAAACGTTAAAAATGAAATTGTTAAGTTTTTACGACTTATATTATTTAACAAGTATATTACTGGGGTAAAAAAATTGATAACAAGCAATATAAGAAACGATAAGAAAAAAATACGTTACTTTACGAGCTGGATATTTTAAGGCCAATTAAGAAAAAAGGCGCAAAGTACCTCCTATTTCCTATAGAACTGTTCCAGGATTTATGGAACTTGGTATTACTTAACGACGAGATATAAGCCAGATACAATGTTATAATTACGGTAAAATGGGATATATAACACGAGAATGCAAGTTAATGCAAAAGACAGATAAAAAAGTTTATTAAATCCTAATATTAAAAAGATTACCAAAAAGTCCAAGCGGTAATAAACAAATTAACATAATCAAGATCCGGGATTATTTTAACTTACTAAAGGAAGTTCAATAGGAAATTTCGAAAAGCTAAGGCTTTATTACAGGCAGCAATATAACGGTCATCCTTTTAGTTAATAAAATAGTTACAGGATTATTAAGAATAACAGAACCTTTCTAAAGTTATAACGGCTACAGAAACAAGGAAATAACGGGATTTACGCCAATAATAGCTATATTAAAATATACAAATATGGTTAGAACAGTACCACGGTTAGGATAAAAAGTTATGCCCAGGAAAGCCGAATCGGTACGGTAAACTTTACGCAATTAACTGCATACGTTACGGATGTCCCAACTATAAAGAATATAAAGAGTATATCGTAAAGAAAATCCTTCGTATGTAGAACTGGGGGTTTAACTTTACGGAACGAAATAGGAGAGACCTTAAGAACCAAAAATAATATCGATACTTGCAAATACTTGCCTTATAAGAAATTAACAGTATTATTTCAAGTAATGTAACTACTAAATTAAAAAATATTAATATAACGGACTGTAAAAAAGGCAACTTAAAAGGCTATTACTAACATTACCTTTAAGCTGGCCTTTATTACCAACCTTTATAAACGAAAAGTCTTAAAAAAGGAAATTAAGTTTTTTACCCCAGAAAACCAGCAAATAACAGATTTAAATTGGTCCAGAAAAAAACGTAGTTGAAAAGCTAGAAAAGGTTGTTATATTTTTAAAGGATTACAGTAAGCAATACGATATTTGGAAGTTCCGATTCGAAATATAACTACAATAATAAAAAAAATAACTAAAGCATTTAAAAAGATAATACGATTAATTGGAAAAACAATTTTAACAGTTAGAAAATGATACAATTAAGGCAGTTTAATATTGCGATAATATTTTGATATAACATTAAAGGAAACAAACAAAGTTTCCAAAAAAAACGCTACCTATAAAGCCTCGGGCTGGCAAGAGCCGGGAAGGGACGTTTCCCAGAAAGGCTTTATATACGACGATAGAAGCCAACAATAACCCTGTTACCCTAAAAATACGAATTGGGACAAATCTGTATACCGTAATGGTAAATTGCGGAGCTTTAAGTGTTAATTACATTATTCCAAAATTAGTAAATTAGCTTAAGTTGTTATAGAAGGATAAGAAAGATATTTATATTGCCGAGAACGCCGAAGGTTAGGCATTTACTTACGATAACGGAAAGAATATACGCGAAATTGATTATTTCGAAATTTTTAAGAAAAGTTTAAATAATTAACTTTAATATCGTTCCGTTAAGGAACTACGACATAATCCTAAGAAAACCATGGTTGTATTGATATAACCCGTTAATTAATTAAAGTATTAGTTAAATAAAGTTCGTTTTATACTTTATTAACAAGCAAAAAAGAAACGAACAAAATCTTTATATTCGATTAATTAGGAAAGAAGTAGCAAGTGCAGGTATAAAAATTTAACAGATACTTTACCATCTAAAAAGAATACGACGCAAAAAAGAAAAAAGGCATAACAAACGTATTTAACGTATTATAACCATTATCCGGGCATAACTTTATGATATTAACGAAATTTTAAAACAACAGTCCGAAAAACCAAAAAAACATAACTAATATACTACCACAGTATTGCAAATATAAGCGACTATTTCGGAAAAAGCTCGATACGAAACTATTAAAACATAACAAATAAGATTATAAGATAATCCTTAAAAAAGTTACTTTACTTAAGTTTTACCCTATTTATAATCTTAATACGGAAAAATTACATACTTTACAAAAATACCTAGAAGACAAACTTTAAAAGGGATAGATTCGATAATCTACGTTTTTAACAGGATATTCTATATTTTTCGTATTAAAAAACGGCAAATTACGGTTAGTAATAAATTACCGATATTTTAATAGTATTATCGTTAATTATAAAATACCTTTACCTTTAATTACTAAGATAAAAAACAGCTTTTAAGGAATTAAGTAATTTACCGCTTTAAACCTTAAAAACGGATATAATCTTATTTTGAATTAAGCCAAGATATAAGTAAAAAACGGCTTTTAAAATAAAATACGGACTATATAAATACTTGGTTATATTAATAGAATTTATAAACGTACCAACAACTTTCCAGCAAATGGTTAATTACGTATTTCGAAAATACCTAAATATTTTCGTTATATGCTATCTAAATGACATTCTGATTTTTTCAAAATCAAAAAAAGCATATGCAAGATAGGTTTATTAAGTTCTTCAAGCTTTACAAAATACCAAGTTGTTAGTTAACGCGGAAAAAGGTTAGTTCCATACGTAAAAAGTAGAATATCTGAGATATATTATTACCCCAAGATATATCAGGATGGATCCCAAAGAAATTACAGCAGTAACAAAATAACCGACACTTATTAAGGTTACAAAAATATAGGCATTTATTAGATTTACCAACTATTATCGAAAGTTTACCAAATATTTTAGCAAAATAATAATACCATTATTTAATTTAACCCAAAAAATATAAGTTTTAGTAAACCACAAAAATAAAAAAGGTGTTCCAGTAAATCAAAAACACAATTACTAATAAATTAATATTAATTATATACGATCTAAAACGCCCAGTTAAATTAAAACCCGACTTATCGGATTACGCGTTAGGCGCTGTAATTAAATATTGAGACGATTAAGGAATACTTTATCCAATTGCCTTTTATTCTTACAAGTTAAAAAAAACGGAATTAAACTACGGCATTCCCGATAAAGAATTTATAGTTATTGTTAAAACCTTCCGAAAATTCAAACATCTACTTAAAAAAAACCTTCATCAAGTTAAGGTTTATACTAATTACAAAAGCTTCATCCGTTTTACCACGATATAAAAACTTACAGGATGACAATTACGTTATACAAAAGGGTTAGCAAAATACGACTGCGTTATTATTTACCAAAAAGAATCGGAAAATTGTAAGGTAAATGCCCTTAACAAAAAACTTAACCTAAAAAAACTAATTAAAGTTAAATATACGATCTTTAATATCACTTCCGAAAAATATCTAAAGTTACGACAAATCGTAACTATTAAGGTAATACCCCCTATCTACACCAGAGAATTCAGCAATATAACGATAATTTATTAGAAAATAAAAAACAAAAAGATTTCAGGTTCCAAAAAAATATCAGCAAAACCTGATATAGGATATACATTAACATTTACTATACGGATACCCAAGGATCTACAAAACCTTAAAACGGTTGTAACGTATTTATTACTTTCCTGAAATAAAAACAATAATACAGAAAATTAAACGATAATGTAACGTTTGCGCTAAAACTAAAGCTTTATGGCACATATCGTACAAAAAACTGTAACCACTTCCAATTTTACAGCAACTATGGAATTCGGTTACTATGGATTTTATCATTAAACTTCCCTTATCCGAAAACTTAACGACAAAAGTATATTATAACAACATTTTTGTCATCGTCGATCGATTTAGGAGAATATCCTATTTTCTTTCATATTTTAAAGATACGAACGTAAAATAAATGGCATACATCTTTTTTAAGCACATCTGCAGTATATATAAATTGCTAGCAGAAATAATTTCCGATAAAGCTACCATATTTACTTTTAAATTTTAATAAGGTTTTATAACATAAATCGACCTAAACCATAAGTTATCCAGCGCATTTAAACCTTAAATAAATAGGTAAACGGAACACCTAATATAAACTTTAAAAACTTACTTACGATGTTATATTAATTACAAACAAAACAATTAAGTTAAAAAATTATAACCTAATTAACTTATAATACAAGTTATTAGAATAATATCAAAACAACTTTAACAAACGCTAACTTTAATTTTATACTAAAAGTTTACAGAAAGTTACGCAATAACGGTTCAATTAACGTTAAAGCTATTTTAACATTAAAACAACTTAAGCAACTATATGCAAATTTAAAAACAAAGCTCGAATTCGTCTATAATCAAATAAAGAAATATTACAACCAAAAAAGGTTAAAAGGATTAACCTTTTAGGAAAAAAACATAATCTACCTAACTACCAAAAACATCAAAACCAAACGACCAAATTAAAATTTAATTTCAAATATATCGACCCGTATAAATTTACCAACGAAATATCAAAAAGCAACTAAGAGCTAAAGCTACTACCGAAAGTCAGGCTTTATTCAGTTTTTCATATTTTCTTACTTAGGTTAACAATGGACATTATTAAGGTTAATACAAAATACGAAAATAAAGTAAAAAAACGCTCCAATATACAAAATAAAGAAAATCCTGGATATACGTAAAAAAAAGGGACTTACCTAATATTTAATCAAATAAAAAAAACACTCAGATTCCGAAAACATCTGGGAACCCGTTAAAAACCTCATAAACGCCTAGCGCCTTTTGAGTAACTTTTACTAATAACGCCGGAACCAGCTATAAATATACCCTAATTTACGCTGTCAGAATTGGACCAATCGGTAACGCCAATGCCGGACCAATTGGTTGGGACCACGGCCTATATCGACGCGGCGATTTCGATAAACAACCCTTTTCGCTTTTCTTCGAAACGGGCGAATTCCTCCATTACTTCGGCACCTTTAATACTACAGCAAAGCATCTCTAAACCACGACTACGGAACAGACGTTACTGTTTCTGAAAACGATTTAGTTTGTTGGCGGCGGTACGCAACATCTTTCTGGCCTGCTTTTCCTTACACTTCAAACGATTTTTTTATCTAGTAATTTTTTATATTCCGTTTCCGAAAGCCCAAAAACGTCGCAAGGCCTACCATAATGTATATAACGCGCGCATTTTCCAAAATCACGAAAAACCTTACAGTCCATACCTTTTTTTTACATCGGAAATAAAAAGGTATAATAAAACCAATTCGGGTAATCTGCTCAGACAGGATAAAAGCGTTAGTACGTTAGCGAGAACGAAACTTTTCAACTCAACTGGACATGATAGTTAGCCCTAGGGAATATTGGAAAATAAAAAATAAAAAAGGGAAGTTACTTACTTAAAAACGTCAAACAAACAAATTAATTTTTAAAAGCAAAAATCCTAAAAAGAAGGAAATCGTATTATAACTTAACAAGGCTTGGCTTTTCCAAAAACAATCGGAATTTCAGGAAAACAAGATCCGATAGTAACTTAAAAGTTATGTAACTAGCTTAAAGATTTTAAGGGTTTTGGTAGTTTAAGCTAGGGCAACGTTTAAAGAGCTTAACAGGCTTAAGAGTTTGAGCCGTTTAAGTACTTTAAGTCAGAAGTAGGATATATACGCTTATTACTTCCATAATTTTCAAAAGCACCAGCTTATAATATAACTTGGTTACCTAAATCACTTTTAGTTATCTGCTATTACCAGACGTAACTAATTACCGACTTTATTACTTAGTCTCCCACAACATTACTGGTAACATAAACCCGTACGACTAGGTTTAATAATTGATTAATTAGCTCAGCCGGTACAACTAGGTTTAATAGTTGGTTAATTAGACTAGCCGTTACAACTGCCCGAATAAAATTAACCTTAACTTTAAATTTAACAAGGCGGTTTCCGAAATTTTACCTACCGTCCTTATTTTAACTGGTTACAAAAAAAATAAAAGAAAGCTATCCCTTTATTTTAATAATATATTCCTTACTTTTAATATATTCCATAAGACGATAATATTAAATCATATACCTAATCGTACTAAGAACCCGCAACTTAATATCATGTTGCCAGATACCAGTCTTGCTTCACTTAACAAGCCTTTTTTGCCTACCGATAAGTTACAAGTTTCATGCTACCCCGTCATGTTTAATAATCAGAGTTGCTAACAACCAAGCCAGATTGGAAGATTGATTGTTAGGATTGATTACTAAGCAATTAATCCAATTGATCCGAGAGACTACCTTTTACTAATTAATCAATCCTAAAAGCTGGAGATTAATTGAATTAGCTTGTTAGCATCTGTATTGCTGAACTTTTATGATAGGTCCTTGGTATTAACGTCTAACCTATCGGCTGTACTTTCGGAGTTTAATTTTAGCATGTTTTCCACAATATCAACATCGCATTAATGGGTTAACACCTGACTTTGCCTTACCTTTAGGCCAACAATACGCTATACGGAATATTCTATTTTAGAATCGACTTTAAACTTTTTTATGAGATAAATCACAACTTTTTTAAGGCTTTTGAGGAGCGGGTTTCCCAAGTAGATTTCCAAAATACCGTTGGAGTGCCTATATCTGACCATGCCACCAATGCCGAACGCGATGAATCAACCATAACGCTCGAACTTACAGCTTACGACCTGCAGTACGAAGGGCTCGATTGGAAACGCGTCCCACACCTTTAAACGCTAGTGTACGAAGCTCGTCGAAGTTATAAAAGCTGGGTTTTCTTATATAGGTGGCGCGTATGGCACCGGAAGCGGGATGCGCTGTATTAACTCTGCAAGTACTGTCATTAATACCGGATAATAGGAGGGCTTTACAAAGTTGAACTATCGACGTTAGCAATTGCTAGGCGCCTTAAGCAGTAGAAGGCAGGCCATGGGTATAATAAAAACGGTAAAATCGAGCTTAAGAAATTCCAGAATCATGCATCTATCCTCGCCTACATGCAGCAATCTTAGAAGCTTAATGTATCTCAGGATATGGCCAACGTTTTCGCCTAATCGTTTTTCCGCGACGATTTCCTCCAGGTAATACAAAACTGGGTAGTTGTAACAAATCAATCCCTCCGCGTAATCGAATTGCCGTATTTCCGAAAGATGATATAAAAAGCCAACCCGTTAGCTAAGTTACAACTTTAGAAGAACTATCAATTATTCCGAGATCACATTATTTCCGAATATAACGTTTATTTGCTTGTTATAACTGATTACCTAAAGAAAGCCCGATTTTTTATCCATATTACGTTCGATAATTAGATTTCGATAAATGGTAAACGTGCGTTAACGGGGATTTGCGTACATTATCTAAACGAGGCTAATACCCTCCAGGATTACGTTCTTGGGCCTTTTATATTTTCTGGTTAATATTCGGGCGCTAATATTGTCGTAATTATGAGCTTTACGTTTCAAACCTTTGGAATTACGAAGGAGCAGCTTGGTTACTTTGTGCTTGATAATGCGACAAACAACGATAAAGCAATTAAGGCTTTGGTAGACGAGTTTAGCTTCAGCCCAAGGCACCGTCGGCTACGTTATACATGCCATATCCTGAATCTCGAAGTTTAGCAGGTTATCTTTGGCAAAGACCGTAAGGCGTTCGAAAATTCCGGCATTAATTTACAGAATGAGGAGGAGTTTATGGAGAAGTGGAGACAGGCAGGCCCTGTCGCAGTTTTGCTAGATGTCCTGGAATTTATTTATACGTTACAATCTCGAAAGATCTTAGATGGTTTTTAACGTAACGAGGCCGTCCGACTTAACGAAAAGCCCGATCTGAAGGAGCCTATTAAGCCTGCGTGAACTAGGTGGAATACTTATTATGATTATTTTGCGAAAGCAGTAGATGTCCGGAATTCACTTAACGATTACATTACTTACAAGATAACAAAGTATAATCACGAAACTGTTAGTATTCGGCGAAGGGCTTATTCGTAGCGTTAAAGCGAGGAGAAAAAGCCCCGGTTATTTATCTAGGAAAGAGGACTTACTGCTGGCGATTGGGCTACAATTAATAAGTATAAGAAGCTTTTCGCGCCTTTCAAAAAGGCCACAAGCTTTATGGAGGGCCGCGGCAAGGCTGGCACGTATAGAGCAATTTGGGAGGTTATCCTAACGTTTGAATAGTTTTTTAAACAATTGCAAGATCTTCGGAATCAGCTTCGAAAGGTGGACTACGAGGACGACGATGCCCCAAAAGATCATTTGCTCATTAATCTGAACGCTGCTTACCTAAAATCGATCAGTATTATTGCAAGCTCAACATGTCCACAGCTTATTATGTTGCCTGCCGATTCCATCCTGAGTACAAGAATTTCGTAGATGCCGCGTAAAGGGTTCCTGACGATTATAACAATTTTGATAAGCTTTATCCCCGAAAGGGCTGGATCAAGGACTTAAAACGAGGCTTCAACCAATTATGGAAGGCCTGGAAAAATAAAGAGGTTCGAAAGGCATCTCCCGAAACAGTTACGTTTCCTCCACCTAAGAAACAACGCACTGTTTACGCCGCTAATCGATCGGACTTTATAAAGGCTATAATAAAAGATTTGGAATAACTCCAAAGGATTAACGATAAGTATGATTACTGGAAGGCTAAGCTTCTCTTAGGGGAGACCCAGGAGCTTGCAAAGGACCCGATAAAGTACTGGTTAACGAAGCAACAGCAATACCCAGTCCTCTCACGCTTTGCGATCGATATCCTATCCATCCCAGTAGCAGCGACAGATTGCGAAAGGACGTTTAACGAACTTGGAGATCTCCTTAGGGTACGACGATTACGCATGCAGCCTGATCTCATAAGGCCCTACAGAGTCTCCGATCCTGGAAGAAACTGGGTCTCCGGCCGTCCAAGAGGCCTGAACTTTGGCCAACGCCTCAGCCAGCTGAAGAGCTTACATTTTGCCAAATTAACGACTATTTGAAGTAGTACGATTAGATTACCAATCAGTCCAATCTAATCAATCCGTCCTTCGTTGAAAATCTTATCAATCAATCCAATCAATCCATAAGACGATTTGCTAACAATTAATCAATTTATAACGACGAGATTGATTGGATTGATTAATAGCAACTCTGCTAATAATCCATACGAGGCTATACATATAAATAACAACTTGCCACTTATTATCTTAAGCTTTAATACGGATGATTTTAATCCGTATTCGTTTCTGTAGATTTCGGCGTTTAAGTTTTACTATACCTTATTATCTGCTTTAGGCGTATAGGCTAAGCTGGACATAGACATAAACATAACGATTCCAGTAGCTTATAAACCGGTCGTACCATCGTTACTAAATAATGGTATAAACGAACCCGATTATTTATTAAGATATTACGGAAAATCAAAATAAAAAAGTCTTACGAAATAAAACTTTTATTCCTTTCGTAAATAATCTGATAATTAATATAATATAGCCCCGGCGGAAAATTTACTAACGATATAAAACTTTCAAATCTTACGGCCAATATAACGTAACCGGTATAAAGGATTTATTTTTCTATATTAAAATCCGACTTAATACGAATTAATACTTTTCTTTATTAAGATTTATTCGAAAACCCTTATTTCCGTTCGCTATTACTATTAACGTTAATATTATAAACTGGGTAAAAATATGTCTCTTATATAAATTACAATGTCTAACGTCACAGATAAGCTCGCGAGCCGGACAAGCTCGCGAGCCAATTTTCTTAACATCTCAACTATCCAACTTTAATTACTAATTTTTCAACATCACAACATGGAGCGCCTTACAAAAAAATCTAGAATGAATTTAGCCATTTAGGCGAAAAAGCAAAACCCGAAACTTAGTTTTAAAAGGTTACATTCGATATACGACATTCCCGAATCTATATTAAAAGCCCGTTACCACGGACGATATGCCCGAGCCGATATTATCCCCCATTTTCGAAAATTGACGGCGACCGAAGAGAAATCTATTGTCGAAAAAATCCTTGACCTAAATACGCAAGCGTTTCCTGTCCGGCTTTAGCACGTTGAAGATATGGCCAATATACTGCTTGCCCAACGCGTTACAGGGCGCGTTGGAGTTAAATGGGCTTCGAATTTTGTTAAACGGCAAAAGAAACTCCAAACGCGTCTAAATCGGAAGATCGATTATTAACGGGTCCTATGCGAAAATCCAGAAACATTTCGCAAGTGGTTCGAGCTTGTCCGGGTTACTATCGCAAAATACGGCATCGCAAAAAAGGATATTTACAACTTCGACAAGACGGGATTTTTGATAGGACTTCTCATGGCAACGGGTATGGTAATTACCAGTGCTGAAAAACATGGAAAACCTAAACAAACCCAACAAGGGAATAAGGAATGGGTTACAGTTATCCAAGCTGTTAATTTGCAAGGTTGGGCTGTACCCCCATTTATTATTATGGCAGGAAAAAATCACCTTGGATCCTGGTACCGCGACAACCCATTACCAGCCGATTGAAAGGTTGGTTTAAGTAATAATGGCTGGACAACAAATAAATTAGGTTTAGAATGGATCCAGCATTTTGATAAACATACTCGGACGCGTACGAAAGGTTCGAAACGTTTCCTTATCCTCGACGGCTACGAAAGCTACCATTCGATGGAATTTAAAGAATATTGCGCCAACTACAACATTATTACTCTTTGTATGCTCGCGCATTTTTCTTATCGGTTCTAATTTCTTGACGTATCTTGTTTTTCTGTTTTAAAACGCGCTTATTCGCAGTATATCGAAGATCTAATGCGACGCTATCATACCCATATTACTAAAGAAGATTTTCTCGCCGGCTTTTACAACGCGTTCTAAGCTGCCATGACGTTTAACAATATCAAATCTGGATTTGCAAAAGCTGGTCTTGTTTTATTCGATCCTAATAACGTTCTTTCCGAATTGGAAATTTCTCCGGTTGTACCTACGCCGACCGTTTCCCCGTTAACCTCCGCCGGTTCCATTCGTTTCCCGCCCGCGAAAACCTTTAGGAATATCAAAAAAGTAACGGAGCAAGGACGTTACTTACAAAAAAGATTAGAAATTATTAAGGTACTTTGTCAATAAAAGTTGTTAAATCGGCTGGTTTTTTGATAAAAAGTAACTTGTTACTTTTGTACGAAATTGCTTTTTTTCGGGAAAAAAACGCCCAATTACGCAAAACCAACTATATCTTAAGCAAACGTCGGAGAACTAAAAATAAACGTTTTTAAGAAGGAGGAATACTTACTATACAAAAGGGACAAGTTCTTTTGGCCGAAAAGGAAGGGGTTGGTGAAAAAATGCAGCCAACAATAGCTGGAAGCAGTCGTCGCAAAAGGGTTGAAACGAAGGAACGGAAATGTGGCGTTTGCGGCAAGCCCGGACATAATGCGCGTACTTGTAAAGAAGCTGTAGATACGTCTAGCAAAAGAGAATCCGATTAATTGGAATTGATTTGATGTGTTATAGTTGATTAATTTGAATTTGTTGTTGCAAGGTGCCCAAAAACGGCTCGCGAGCTTGTCCGGCTCGCGAGCTTATCTGTGACGTTATATTAATAAAATAGCAAAGTAATTTTATATAGATCTTTAAAATCAAATTTAAAACAAATCTATAAAAAATGTTAATATTAAAATCATGGATATAATAACCGGAAATTCGCCAAGATAAGCAGTTTTAAACGCCACCAGCGAAAGAAATCCGGCCAGGTACTAAAATCAATGTGCCGTATATATAAAAAATATTTAAAAGGTTTTTAACATTAAAAAGGTATAAAAAATTATTTCAAAACATATAAAGTATATTAAAACGAACACAAAGAAACGGAAAATTTAATATATTTAACAAAAATATGTAAAACTATTTTGTATACAACTTCTTAAATTATACGGTATAAAAGTAAATAATATACTACTTTTCTTAAACGGGCTTTAATATATAACCGCAGGATTACAAAGATTAGGAAAATTTGGTAAAATCAAAAGATTAACAGGCTATATAGGCAAAAGGGACCAGCTGCTCCCACCTACATCGCTTAAGCTACGTAAATACTTACAATCGCCGTTACGCATTTATGGCTTAAGAAATTCGTTCGTTAGATAAGGTTACTAATAACTTTACTAGCGCGTTTAAACCGGCGATTATCCAACCAGCAGGTTCTGCACCCGTGCCAGGTCCTCCGACCATTTCTTACCTTGGTGTGACGGCTGGTCTAATTAACCAACTATTAAACCTAGTTATACGGTTTATGTTAGCAGTAGTGCTGTGGGAAACTGAAGCAATAAGTCGGTAAACTAGTCACGTCTGGTAATAGCAGATAACCAAGGGTGATCTGGATAACCAAGTTGTATTACAAGCTGGTGCTATCTAAACTATAAGAAACTAATAAGCGTATATATCCTACTTCTGACTTAGAATGTTTGTACCGGCTCAAACTATTGTTGTTAGTTGAGCTCCTTTAAGCCCTCTTGAGCCATTCTCAGGGTTCGACCGGCTTAAAGTACCGGAACCAATCAGCTTCGCTGAGCCTTTTGAGCCAGTCACGTGACATCTAGACTTGATCGGGGTTTCCTCCCGTAAGGCCCGACCGTTCTTATAGCAGCCAAGCCCGTTAGGTTATAATACTTGGGCCTTATACCTCGAACCGTAATTCCGTTATGTTAATCTGGGAAAGAAAAGAACGATTAATAAAAGGCTGCCTTAATCGTACATTTATATGGGCTTTTAATAACCGTAAACCTTTAAGCGATACGGTAACGTTACCTTAATAATGCCTTAATAATAAAAACGTTTGAGATAATAAAAAAAGTTAAGCAAAAAGGTATGTAATTCGTATTAATTAACATAATATAACGGGGCTAGCTAATTTTATATAACTATTTAGCTCGTTTTTCCCGTTTTTCCATATTAATTCTATTAATTATGTCAAATTACTATTATAATCGCTCGTAATATCGTATCATTATCCGATAGCGTTTACGAAAACGTATTTTAACGTTTAATTATCTTTTTAAATACAGTAATTATATCTTGCGGATCGTCTATAAAAGGTTTAATTTATCCAGTCCTGGAAATATAGGAATCGGCTATAAAGTGCGGATACAAGCGAAAAATAACAAGGGTAGAACTTAGGCGTTCCGTAACTACTATAAATAAAGCCCATTTTATTCGGAAAATTTTACGAGTACGGAAATGCTTTGTTTTAACGACGATTCTCGTTTGGTGGAAAGAATATTTCCTGTTTGCTTTTTGTGTTACGAAAACGTTAATGTTTATATCGATATGAACTCGGCGTACGAATTCGTCGATTAGGGAATATATAAGCTAATAAAACGTATCGAACCTGAGTAATAAAATATTATTACAAAAGACCAGATATGTTAATAAATAAATAGCTAAAATAACTAAAAAAATAAAAAAGATATTAACAAATTGGAATAAATAACGTAACTTTTAACCAAATCTTCTTAAGATACAACATATTCGATATTAACAGTATTACTAAGATACTATTAAAAAGTAATGCAATTAGGATCGTAAAACGGGATATATTATCGGAATACTGTAATTCGTACCGTATCAATTACTTACTTAATCGTTACTATGCTTTATAATATAAATCGGTAATAAAAAAATCCGAAACGGAAACGTACAAGATGGAAAAGATAAACGGGGATAAGTTTCGGCTTTTTCTAGATAATTAACTGCAAATAAAAATAATAACAGTAATAATAATAAATTAAAGTTAAAATTGGATATTAAAAACGAAGTACCGGAAATAAGAAGGAATTAGAATATATACGTCTAGTTCGAAATTAATAAAGACGAATAATACGGCAAAAACCTATACCGCTTTTTTAGGTTTATATAACAAAATATCCTTACCGCGTTGCTAATTAAATCTTATTACTTAAAACAGTTATAGATCTTTTCCGAAGTTATATACGGCGACTGCTAACGTAAATCGCAATTATCTAATAGATATTACGGAAAATATTTAATATTAACTTTAACGAAAAAACTTTTAAATAAACGGATTTCTCCAAAAACGCCCTAGATAACCGGAACAGTAACCGCAGTAACAACACCTTACGAAAGTATCTTTGCGGAATGGTCCATATTTTTAAAAAGTACCTATATACCTGCTAATACGTTAAGTCTAATAGTTAAATCGAAAATCTCGAAATCGGAAAAAGGGTAAACGAACGCATCTCGAAAGGAATCGACGGGTTAAAAAAAGTTATTAAGCGCGTTTGGAAAACTTAAAACGAAATGTTCCTTAATCTGCTTCCTTTTATTGCGTACCTGCAAGTTAACAGCATTATCACCGGATATAACCTTAAAATATCTATGCTTTTGAATACCTATGCGGATTTCCATATAAGTAACCGTAAGGCTGACTTTATGGGCCTTAAGTTACCTACGGTTAGTGGAAAGTTTCTTGCCGGAAGAAAATATTCCAATACTGTAAACGAAAAAATGCGAAAAATTACGTTTACCGTTTTAAATGGAAAGACTAATACCTTCTTTTTAAAGAACTGCCTATATATCCTTAAGATACATACCAACCTAACTTCGTATAAACTTTTCAACAGGTTAAAACGGGGATACGCGATAATTCGGGTATTATTAATCTTTCGAAACGTCATTCCGAAGACGCATAAGCAAACCATCGTGTCGAAAGATATTCGAATAAACAAGGTACTACATCCTAGACCACTAATTCAGCATCCAGCGGCAGAATGGGCAGGCTAACAAAGAGTTGCTAACGCATTTTGGTCTGGCGTAAATGGCTTGCGGTGTTATATTCCCGGCTTGTCCGCCGACGGTTCGGTGCCTTAAGGAACGAAAGGTTCTTCCTTCCGCCCCCTCTTGGAAAGCAGCAATTAAGCTCGATGTTACGACCCAACACATCTTGGCCTCCACAAACGGTCAAGAGACAAGGATTCTCCAACTACGCAGGTCACGTGCGGTCACGTGCAATGAATCCAGGATCATTGGGATCGCTGGCGAGTCTAGCGATCCAAGGAATCATAGCAGGAAGAATTTGATATATAGATACACTCATTACCCTTTCATAGTCTCAGATAGCACCAGCTTGTAATACAACTTGGTTACCCAGATTACCCTTGGTTATCTGTTATTACCAGACGTGACTAGTATCCGATATTATTGCTCAGTTTCCCACAGCACTACTGCCAACATAAACCCTGTACGACTAGGTTTAATAGTTGGTTAACTAGCCCAGCCGTCACACTAGAGCATCAAATAGATCTGTGCTGTTTGCGCCACAACGTATAACGTACTCGCTACAAAGCCACAACTCGCCACAGATCTACAAGCCACACTAGGGGAAATTAAGCTCGAGCCACAACGAG
The DNA here is from genome assembly GCA_004155035.1 of Monosporascus sp. 5C6A. Classification (NCBI taxonomy): domain Eukaryota; kingdom Fungi; phylum Ascomycota; class Sordariomycetes; order Xylariales; genus Monosporascus; species Monosporascus sp. 5C6A. The sequence continues at coordinate 189,578 of QJOB01000098.1, forward strand.
CAGGTGCAAGAGATAAGAGACCCTGGATCTGCATGTGTTTCTTCTCCTAGTTGGGATTCTCATCCTTTGCCGTAACTGTATTTATATTGTCTACTTTCCTTTTTTGGGGCGTGTGCCTTGAGGAACTTAAGGGTTTCTCTTCCGCGCCCTTCTTCGTAGACTCGGCCCACTTAGCGATCTGTAACGGTTAAACCACAGATTTTTGCGCCGCCAAATTAAGTCTCTATAATAACCCCTTTTTATTTACCACAGCCCGTACGCTATTTTTAAGGCGGTTAAAGGGTTAAGCTATAAAGCTTTGCGTTATTATTATTAAGCCGCTTAACGCCTTATCGACGCTGCTTTTACTCGAGGACCGAAAAGATTCCTTTTCCGCCTTGCTAGCGCCGGCGCTAGCGAAATTATTAGATCTAATATTTAATTATAAAGTTAAATGTTTTTATTTACGATAGCGTTACGTAAAACAGGCGCTTCCGGCTCTTAGTATTGCCAAGGTCTAACCGTAACGGCGTTTATAAATTACGTAATTTTAAAAACGGGCGTTACGATATTTTTACGCGTACTAATTCAAGTTTTTATTATTTTTAATTTTATGTAAAATAACCTTATTTGCGTTAACTGGATTATTTTGCATATAAAATATAATATCTAGCTAACGCCGTATTTTAATATATCGTTTTTTAAGTAAAATGTTACCGGTTTCGATATTTTCTAGGTAAATATCCATATTACAAGTGGAAAGGTGGCGATTATAAAGCGGCTATAACTAATATATCCGATTATAGAGCTTTCTCTTAAGAAACTTAAAGGTCTTCCTTCCGTGCCCTTCTTTCGTAAACTCGAGCCATCTGATGGTCCGTACGAACTGCTTGCACCATTAATATCCGAACTACCAAACTTCGCCTGGATCTTTACGCCAGTTCGCTTCGCCGATCGAGCGCGCCAAATTCCTTTTACTACAGACATTGCGTTATTACTCCAATCGAATGGCAACTGCGTTATTATACTAGTCGAGCCAAGGACGCAGGTTCTGTCATATAAAACAAGGCCCCTGCCCTAAGCGCAGACATAGGGCACGTGAGCACATATGCTCACCATTTGATCAGCGGTATCAGTGCCTTGAGGAACTTAAAGTTCTTCCTTCCTCGCCCTTCTTCGTTAACTCGGGCTATATAACGATCCGTGTGCCTTGAGGAACTTAAGGGTCTTTCTTCCGCGCCCTCCCTGGGCAGCAAAAATTAAGCTCGGGCCATAAAACGAACCGTGCGAGATGCCTACACCACAAACCTCTTCACCCGGATCCCTGCGCCACTTTTTGTTATTTTTTTTGAGCCACACACCGCGCCACGGCAATCTGCAGCCCACCAGCATGCCTGGCTATAGTACCAACCTCAGCCGGCCCTGCAAAACATTGGTCAACGTTCTTATATGTTTAATTCATAGAAATAAATTCTGTCATTCTAAGGATGAGCCCAGTGTTACGAACCTCCAGTCAGACCTGGTTTGGAGACCCAGTTCCAGGAAGTGGACCCGTTCAACTTCCCTCAGTCACGTGACCAGGGATGATCCACTTGATCTAATAGATCACACAGAACGCCATGATCTAGATGATCTAGTAGAACCAAGAGAACCTGAACCCAGGAATGAAGGAGATTAGAATATAAGATTACCGGTTTCCTATGTAAAGAGCTACTCTTTTAGTTTTGCTCCTTAGCTATTAATCTAAGCCTATAGCCAGAGAACCTGTTCTCTCTTATAAAAAGAGTCCGCAAATCTCTTTAACGAACAGACCCCTAAACCATTCTTCGCGTTATTGTTACCTGCAAATCAAGACCCCATTTCGGATACTGCTCATACCTCCAGGTGGTTGTATGACAGGTTCGTTACACCCAGATGAAATAAAATTTGTGTATCTATCCATACAACAGATGTCGTAGCCTCTAGGCATGTAAGAAAGGAAGTGAGGAATTCTAGGTGCAGAAGCGGCCGTACATACAAAGAAACCTGCGCTAGTTTATATCGGGATACCGGTATTATGCCCCTTTCAGCCCTATTCCGTCTTATACTGTGATTTTTGCTTACTCCGGTTCACGTAATGTGTTAAGCTCGACGCTTTGGTATAATTACATTGTTAACCCGTTCCCGTTTTGCATTCTCTGCTCCCTTCCCTTAGAGTATGCAACAGGTCCATAGCTTGGTTTATGGTTATGGACATTTTGACTTGCGTTTTCCCTGTATCTTATTTTCTATCGATCGGTATTTATCTTAATTTTTATGGTATTAAACGAAAAAAGATAATCTGTTTTTATTCCGCGTTTTGCACTGTTATATTACTAAATAAATCTTTTTTTTGCAACTGATTTTTCTATAAATTTCGACATTTTTTTGGAAGAATTGACAAATACGAATATTATAACCTTATAACTTAGCAAACTTAACAAAGGTTTATTTAATTCTTTAAATAAAAAGTAAATAGTACCTTTTAAAAATAGTTTTTGTAATTACTCTTTATATTCGGCTAACAAAGCAAATGCCTTTCGTTTATCTAACTCGGTTTTTATAAAGTTGTTACGAAACACGAAGGACTTCCAGGCCAGAATAGAGACCCAAGAAACTCGCCCTAGGGGGATAAACCTCGGCCCTACTAAATGGTCTCTGTTGCGGCTACAGAGACCATCCAGAGACCCTTCGGGGACCATACAGAGATGCTACAGAGACCTCAGGATACAGCAGGATATATATAAGAAGGTTTCCTATATAGACAGCCACCCATATAGTTTCGCTCTTTAGCTATCAATCTAAGCCTATAGCTAGAGAACCTGTTCTTTCCTATGGGAAGAGTCCGCAAATCTCTTTAACGAATAAACCCTTAAATTATTTCTCGCGTTATTGTTATCTACAAATCAAGACCTTATTTCGGATTACCTTTCTGTTACGAACCAGGGGTTCCTATCTTAAGGACCTACTTTTAAGGCCTAGCACGGAATGCGTTACAGCTAAGCTTCGGCTAAGGGGGCTTGGCCCTTAAGGTAATCTGGGTAATCTGGTAGATCTGGAAACAGATCATACGGATTACGTAGATCCACGACATATTTACTATGGAAAGGATGGATATATAACGAACCAGTTTCTTATATAAATAACCTTTAAATAATTTCGCCCCTTAATTATTAATTTAAATTTATAATTAAAAAACCTGTTTTTTTATAGGAAAAGTCCGCAAATTTCTTTAACGAACAGATCCCAAAATTATTTATTATGTTTTTATTACCTGCAAATTAAAACCTTCTTTCGGATATTGCTTATACCTCCAAGTAAATATATAACAGGTTCGTTATATTTTAATAGCTTCTTAATTAATAATCGACGAATAATGTAAGGCCTAGTTAAGTATAAGCTTTTTTTAAACTCGGTAAAAACGATATTATAAAACGACGTTTAAAAAATAAATACTATACCCGATTCCCGTTACAAATTAATAAAGGATTAATAATAAAACTAAACGACTTACCTTTTATTAAAAAAGTTCTTCAGTTAATCGATAATGTAGGACTTCTTATAACTCGAACTAAAAGCAACTTTTTTTTTCCAGTTTCAACAACAACTTACTCCAGCTTTTAAGGAAACCATTAAGGTATAAGGCGAATTAAAGGATAAGGAAAATTATAAAAAGAAAGAACCCAAACCGGAAAGCCAGAATCCAAGAGCAAGAAAAGAAACGCACGACAAAAGAAAAACTGAATTTCCTAACGACAGAACTTTAAGCCTTGAAAAAGGAAAATACTAAACGTACCCGTAAGAAAAAAAAAATTCCGTATTACCCATGTTCGATTCCGACCCATATCGCGAAACCATTATTCCATTTCCTGGATACCATGGAATATTAAAAGTTAAAGACTACAAGCTAGCCGTTTTTAAACTTTATAACGGATTTACAAATATAAAAGGATTCCTAATTTAAGCTAAGATTTATTTTAAGTTTTACCAAAACTTTTTAATAGAAAATTACCAAAAATACTCGCTATTTCTTAAATATTCGCAAGAAGAATCCTTTTGTGATCCGAATTAATCCTAAGGAATTACCTAAAAAATTACCCCGAAAGCTTATCCGACATAACTAATTATATCTTTAGCGATTATAAATACTTGGAAAACAAAATAAAAGCCTTATTCGGAAATACCGATAAGAAATAACATGGGGTAAAATAATTACATTTGTTACGATAAACCAAGTTAACAGCAGAATATACGATCGAATTTAATCGCTTAGCCATTATTTCGTAATTACCCGTAAACGTCTTGTTTTATTTATATTACGAAGGCCTAAAGTCTTAAGTTAAGGATAAAATATATATAATACCCAAAATAAAATCCTTTAAGGAATATACAAACCAGGTTATTATCGCCGATCGACGCACCTTTAACAAGTACCTAAAGAAAAAAAAATCTAACAAGCAAAAGGACGATTAAAGTTCGAACAACCGAACTTAGAAAAAAAAGGATAAACCTTAAAAGGAAGCCAGCGTAACTTCGAAAAATTCCAAAAAGATAAGTTTAACGTAAAATATTTTAACTGTAATAAAAAAGCATATTATAAAAGCAAATATCGCTTCTTAATTAAACGAAATACTAAAAAAAAGGAATTCTCCAGTTTTAAGAAAAGATACAAATGGCAAAACATAAATTAAACAGCGACAAGGAGGAGGAAAAGAATTAGCACCGATTTCTCCTAGCAAGAATTCATTATCGCCACGACAAACAAGGTTTAAAACTATAACCCAGAATACGAAAATTACCATATTTGCCGGGATTTTACGGTTAAAGCTTACAAATATTACTTAAAACAAGTAACTTCCAGAATAGTTATAAAATTAAGATATATTTGTTACCTCGACGTACTGGAATGAAAAATATATAACGAAAATAGTTAGTTACAACTAGATCTTAATAGTTACGGATAGTTATTTTCCGAATTTTGTAAGTTCCCCAAATACACGGTATACCCTAAATTCGACACTACCAAGATGCAATAAACAAATAACTATAACTTTTTTAACCTTTTTGCTTACAATAATTATAGTTATTTAACTTACTTGCGAGCCAAAAAAAAGAATAACAATAATTGGCCCGGATAAGATAATAACCTAAATATAGAACTTAATAAAAAATACAAATATATTAAAATTCTACGATTACTAAAATACCCCAGATCTTATTATTTACACCCGGAATCTTAGCAAAATTAAAGAGCTATAAGATAAAGATACTTATATTACTTACTTATAATATATATAATATATAAGGCTCTAACAGTAGGACTAAATTTATTAAAGGTTAAAGTTTAACCAAGTTTCCTTTTGCCTAAAAAGAAATTCCAATTTAAGCCTATATAATCCCAGAACCTTAATGTTAATATAACAGACGAACTTAGTTCAAATGCATGGACGACTACTATTCTAAGCACGCGATTAAAAAAACCCGCGAATAAAAACGCTTTTAATATAACCAACTTTATTAATTAAAAAACTTCGGAAACTTTTAACATTAAGGTATCGAAAAACCTACTAACATAAAACCTTATACGAAGCCAAAACGGTACTTAAAAGTTAAATTAAGATTTTATTATATTACGGAAATAAAACGTTTAAGGCCATAATTAATTTAAGCGCAGAAAGTAACTTTATCTTATCTGTTATAACAGAAAAATATCAGATCCTTTGGAAATATAAGTTACAGTTTTATAAATTACGTATAGTTAATAAAAGCTTATTTACTTACAAAAACGGTCGAGTTTTTAAGGAAACAAAAAAGCTTTTAGTCCAAATATAAGAACATTTAAAAAGGATTATCTTTAACATAACCGACATTTCAAGATATAACGTTATCTTAAAAATACCTTGGTTCCGCTTTAGTAACCTACGTATTAACTGGAAAAACGAAACACTTTCCTGGAAAAGCAAAACAAAACCACTAGAAAAAGACAACTAAAGGATTTGCTATATTATCAAAAAGTACGAGTCCCAAATCAAAATTGTTATGGCCCAGCAAGGCTTGGCCTCTCCAAACGGTCGGAGACTGCAAGAGGACAAGCTCCGATCCTAAGCTCGGGTTACGTGACTTATAATTACGGTGGATCCAGTAATCAGGAGTGATTACAAGTGGGTTGATTACTGGTAATCACCGTAACGACAGTAATTAGGAGTGATTACTGTAAATTGGCAGAAAGGATATATACGCTCGTTACTTCCCATAGTTTTAGATAGCACCAGCTTATAATACAACTTGGTTACCCAGATCACCCTTGGATATCTGCTATTACCAGACGTAATTAGTATACCCGTTATTACTTAGTTTCCTATAATACTACTGCTAACATAAACCCGTACGACTAGGTTTAATAATTAATTAACTAGCCCAGCCGTTATACGTTATAAGCTTTTGTTCAGTGGTACAGTTAGACTTTAAGCAATACCTCGAATCGCCATTATGTCGATTAGCATTTAAGTAACCGCAACTCCGGAACTTACGGTGCAGCAGCTTTAAGACAAGGTTAAAAAGCTCGAGGTTATTGTTTAACAACTTACCGATCAGATAACCGTACTAGTGGGCACCCGCAAGATGAAGCTTAAGAAGCCAGGGCCTTATAATGGAAAGGGAAACGTTCAAAGCTTCCTGACCCAGGTTCGGGTTTATATTCGTCTCGAGGGGCTTATCGACCCAGCGGACCAAATCCTTGCTGTTGCAGCCTATTTAAAGGGGGACGTTTTTGATTGGTTCGAACCTACCATGAAAGACTTCCTAGAAAAAGGAAAATCCGACCAGGAGAAGATTACCAAAGAAATCTTCTCGGCCTATATCAATTTCGAAGAAAAACTCAAAAACAATTTCGAGAATCCAGACGAAAAACGAGTTGCAACCCAGTAAATCCTCCAATTACGCCAAAAAGGACCAGCCTCCAAGTACGTTGTAAAGTTTAGAAACCTTATGGCTAAAGCAGGATAGATGGATGATAAGGACGATATTTTGATCGACGTGTTTTATAAAGGCCTGAAGGAAGATGTTAAAAATAAAATTATTAAATTTCCACGACTTACGATATTCGATAAGTATATTACCGAAACAGTAAGAATCGACAATCGGCAGTTCGAAAAGCGATAAGAAAAAAAAGGTCATTTTACCTTACGGGTTGGATATTTTAAAGTTAATCAGGGAAAAAAACGCGAGGTACCTTTTACCTTTTTTGGAATAGCTTCAGGACTTATGGAAATTGGTATTACTTAACGACAAGACATGAGCTAGGTAAAATGTTACAATTGTGGCAAAAAAGGGCATATCGCTCGACGATGCAAAACGCCACTAAAAAACGACAAGAAAGTACATTAAATTTTAATACTAAAAGGATTACCAAGGAATTCCGGTGGTAACAAATAAGTTAACATGATTCGTATTTGCGACGATAATAAACAGGAGGAAATACAGCAAGGATTAAAAACGGCCAAAGCCCTGTCTTAAGCAGCGATTCAGCGATAGCGCTTTGTTATAATAGGATGGTTGGTGGAACATTAAGGATGGGAAAAGCTTTTTACCCCTAGACCTTGCTTACGATTATAAAAGAAAAGGCAGAAGCGGTACGAACAGTTAGAACTAAACGCATGGATTAAGGAGTATTACGGTTGGGACGAGGCCTTGTTACCAAGAATACCTGACCGACATGGGAAATTACATGCTGTTTATTGCAGACGAGCTTATTGCTTTCGATACGAAAAATAACAAAATTATATCTAACGCCGCATTATACGCATGTAGCACTAAGGATTCGACTTTTAATACCAAACTGGAAGCAATCTTAGGGATTAGCGATGGTACCGTTACTTACGTACGATGGCGTTACAGGATATTATCGATATCCTTACCGCCAGAGGAAGTTGGCCTGCGGGCAAGAGTTGCTTAGAAAAGGACCCGATGTATTATTTCGAAACGTGTGATTACAAAATATAAAAAGAATGGATTTATCAAATAGTTATGAAGGCAGGACGAGAAACCTTTAATGATTTACAATTCCAGCTAACATTTACGACCGGCTTTAGGAAGCGACAAGAACTCCGAAAGGAAATATAAGCCCGATAGGAAGATATAGCCCAATACGACGCGCAGTATTAACAGTGGTTTGATAGCCCAGACAGCTGGATAATAAGGTCAGAACGCCCAAAAGAAAGTATAATCGAACAAATCGAAGGAGATATTGTTACCTTAAAACAGTATAATAAGCTGTTCGATATACGTATTATGGAACTAGAGGCAACATTACGACGTTAAGAAAGACATATTAAGCAGCTGCAAGTAAGGGTTAAGTAGCTGGAAAACTTAAAAGATAGACGTTATTTGTAAAAAAGCCACAGGATAACGGGAGTTAAAGGAGTTAGCATGAACCCTTTAAAAAAGCTTTATGTACGACGATAAAAGCCAATAACGACTTTGTTATTTTAAAGATACGGATTGGGACATATTGGTATACCGTAATAGTGGATTGCGGAGCTTTAGGCGTTAACTATATTACCCCGAAGTTGGTGAACCAGCTTAGATTACCATGGAAAAATAAAAAAAAACCCTTATATTGCCGAGAACGCCAAAGGTTAGGCATTCGTTTACGATAACGGAAAAATCGCATGTAAGATTGATTACCTCGAGATTTTTATTAAAGGACAAGTTTAAACAGTTAACTTCGACATCGTTCCGCTAAGGAATTACGATATAATCCTAAAAAAGCCATGGTTGTATTAATACAACCCCTTAATCGATTGGAATATTGGCCAGGTAAAGTTCGCTTTACACTTTATTAACAAACAAACAAAACGAACGAGATCTTTACACTCGATTAATAACGAAAAAAATAACGAATGCAAGCATAAGGACACGACGGATACCTCACCACCTAAAAAAACACGACGTAAAAAAAAAAAAGGCATAACAGACGCATTCGACGCGTTATAGCCACTATCCGGGCACAGCTTTACGACGTGAACGAAGTCCTAAAACAACAGCCCGAAAAGCCAAAAAAAGACATGGCTAATATACCACCACAGTATCGCAAGTATAAGCGATTGTTTCAAAAAAAGCTCTAAACAAAGCTACCAGAACATAACGAATGGAACCATAAAATAATCCTCCAAAAGGGCACCTTACCCAAATTCTATCCCATCTACAATCTTAATGCCATAAAATTACATACCTTACGAAAAGACCTGGAAGATAAACTTTAAAAGGGATGGATCCGACGATCTACATCTTCAGCAGGATATCCTATGTTTTTCGTACCAAAAAAAAAACGGCAAGCTACGACTAGTAATAAATTACCGATATCTTAATAGCATCACTGTTAAAGATAAAACACCCTTGCCATTAATTACCGAAATAAAGAACCGCTTACAAGAAACCAAATAATTTACCGCTTTAAACCTCAAAAACGGATATAACCTGATTCGAATTAAGCCAGGTCATAAATGGAAAACAGCTTTTAAAACGAAATACGGACTGTACGAATATTTGGTCACACCAATAGAGCTTACGAACACACCAGCAACCTTTTAACGGATGGTTAACTACGTATTCCGAAAATATCTGGACATCTTCGTTATATACTATCTAGACGATATTCTGATTTTTTCAGAATCAAAAGAAACACATGCAGGACACGTTCATCAAATCCTTCAAGTTCTACAGGACGCTAATTTGTTAGTTAACGCAGAAAAAAGTTAATTCTATATATAGAAAGTGGAATATCTAGGACATATTATTATTCCGGGATACATCAAGATGGACCCCAAGAAAATTACAGCAGTTGCCGAATAACCAAAACTTACTACAGTTACAGAGGTACAGGCATTTATTAAATTCGCCAACTACTATCGAAAGTTTATCAAATACTTCAGCAAGATTGCGACGCTACTGTCAAATCTAACTAAAAAAAGAAATAAGTTCCAGTGGATAACGAAAACGGAGGAAGCTTTCCAGCAAATCAAAAACGCAATTACTAGTAAACCAATACTGATCATATACAATCCAAGTCGCCTAGTTAAACTAGAAACCGACTTTTCGGACTATGCATTAGGCGCAGTGATCGGATACCGAGATAATTAAGGAATACTTTACCCGATTACCTTCTATTTTTACAAGTTAAAAGGAGCAGAACTTAATTATGGCATTCCTAACAAAGAATTTATGGCCATTATCAAGGCTTTCCGAAAATTCAGACATATGCTTAAAGGGAACCTTTATTAAACTAAAGTCTATACCGACCATAAAAACCTTACTCGTTTTACCATTAAGTCGGACCTCCCTTTCACGCTCCATCCCCTTAACGCGCTACTTATTTTTGAAGCTATTAACAACACAACTTTTCAATATAAATAATAATATCTTAATAACCCTTTATTTAATTGACTTCATATTAACCGCTACGTACAATGATGCATTCCGGATCATCCTTGCTATTTTTTTCGCTTTCGGAAAGCTTATCTTCCTGTTGATTTCGTTAAGTTGTAATAAAGCGTCGTTTCGGAACGGTCCGCAACCTTACCTTTACTTTCTTAACCGATATTATCTTTACGAAATTTTCATTTGGTTCGGGCTGTATTATTTTATGCTTTTTAAGCTTTGTTTTATCGATAGTAATAATTAACTAACTATTCTGGATGTCGGTAACGTTTAATTTGTTGTTTTTTTTATTAAGGGCCTTGCCGATCTTGCGAAACAAAAGCCGCGCAGTAGGCCTTCCGAAGACTGGATCGATTTTTACCAGGGCTTTTTCGATAACCTTTACATCCTTAAATGATTTAAGCGTTTTAACACTTAAACCAGTTATTTACGTATTAAAATCAGGACGTGCGGAGGTAGAATTCGATTTAGGCTTAGGTATTTCCGTTATTTAGGCCCCGGCCTTAACGTACTTATTGTTTAACGCTTTCGCTTTGTTAATAAGGCGTAAACCTGTAACTTCCCAGCTTTTTATGATGTATTTTGAAATTATCATAACTTCCTGCCAAGTGTATGAAAACGCCTAAAGGAAGTCCGTTTTATCTGTAGTTTCGGAAGCCCGTCTAAAGTAACGCTTCCGGAACCAGTAACGGAACCTCTGTTTTAAGGTAGAAAAGACACCCATATCAAAAGGCTGGAAAACGTGGGAAACGTAGGCAGGCAAAAAGACGATATAGATCTTATTCTAAAGGCATATCTATATAAAGTTTTCGGTAATATGGCTGTTATGGCCGTTAATTACTAACAGTCTCCATTTTTCAGGGTCCGCCGGCTTAATATGGAAGATAAAGACTTTGCGTAGTTACTTCAGGCCAATTTCGATATTGGTCCAGCCGTTGTTAAAGGTAATAAAGTACCAGTTTTCGTATATTTTATTATCGGAATTAAGAAATTATTGTTATTATACGTCGCTGCCGTTAAAGATCATAAGTAATAAAAAGGCTTGCCTGTTAGCGCTAATATAAGCAATTATAATAACCTATTACCATTTAAAAGCGTCCTTTAAAAGCACGAACTTCCTGAAAGCTTTACCGAGGACGAAAACGTTTTCCCCTATGCCCTTTATTATACCGATCTCGTCGGCGTTGTATCTATTGCGCTATTTAATAGCTTTAATAACAGGTAGTTTAAAACGGTCGAATAATACGTTGGTAAAGGTTAGCGAAGCCCTATTTAAGCGCTTATAATTAATGGTCTTGCCTTTAAGGGTTTTGATATTAAGATGACGCTGCAGAAAACGGGCTATCTATTTTTTTCCTAGGTGTTAAGGGCTGCCGTTATTAATTAAGAGCCGTTAGGCGTAAAGGCGAAATCGGGAATGCGGCGGCGCATAGCCTAAATGGCTTTGTACAATAACCCAATAGGCTAAACCTTCCTTCTGGATTCGTAATAGCTTTTGCTAAACCTTATTAACTTTTTTCCGCGTAGGTACACCATCAATGCGGCGTATGATATATCGCCTGTCGACCTGGTAGCCCTTGGAAGCTAAACGCAGGAATCTCCCACGCGTTATTTCCTTAATCGCCTGCGCCGTACGGAATTGAACTGAAAGCTGCATACCGTTTGAAAGCGCAGATTCTAATGAATAAAAGGATAATTTTTTCAATTTTTTAAAGCGTTGTTAAGAAGGCTTTTATAGGGAAAGAAATCAATAAGTGGATCAACGCGCAACGCGGTTGTGGGATGGCGCGTTAGGGGGGTGGAGCGTGAGGGGGGGGTCCGACTTACACGAGAACTTACAGGACGACAACTACGCTACGTGGAAAAGCTAGCTAAGTATGATTTTATCATCATATACCAGAAGGGCTCTGAAAATAGTAAAGCAAACGCTTTCAGCAAGCGACCTAACCTAAAGGAAAAATTGGTTAAGGTCAGCCACAAAATCTTCGATGTCACCCCAGAAGGATATCTGAAATCACGACAGATTGCGACAATTAAGGCAGTACCCCCCGACCTACATCAGAAAATTCAACAATATAACGACAGTCTACCCAAGAACCAGAAGATAGATAAGATCCAGGTTCCAGAGAAACATCAAGAAAACTTAATATGGGACATATATCAATACCTACTTTACGGGTATCCAGGGATCTACAAGACCCTAGAACGACTATAACGTACCTATTATTTTCCTAAAATGAAAACGGCAGTATAGAAAGTTAAGAAACAATGCGACGTTTGTGCTAGAATTAAGGCTTTACGACATAAACCATACGGAAAACTACAACTACTCCCAGTTTCGCAGCGATTATACGATTCGGTTATTATGGATTTCATTATCAAACTCCCTTTATCCGAGGATTTAGCGACAGGAGTATATTATGATAGTATTTTCGTAATTATCGACCGATTTACGAAATTTTCCTATTTCCTATTATATAATAAGGATACCAATACAGAATAAATGGCATACATCTTTTTTCGATACATCTTCAGCATACATGGATTACCGATAAAAATTATTTCCGACAGGGGCATTACGTTTACCTTTAAGTTTTGGCAGGGCTTAATGATATAAATCGGCCTAAATCATAAGTTATCCAGCGTATTCAAACCCCAAACAAATGGGCAGACGGAACGATTAAACCAAACGTTAGAAACTTACTTACGGTATTATGTTAATTACGAATAGAACAATTAAGTTAAAAGGCTACCAGTAGCCCAGTTGGCTTACAATACTAGCCATCATGAAAATACCAAAACAACCCCAGCAAACGCCAATTTCGGTTTCATACCAAAAGTTTACAGGGAGATACGTAACAATGGCCCAGTTAATATCAAGGCCATTTTAATATCAGAACAGTTTAGGCAGCTGCATATAGAAATAAAAACGGAACTCGAATTCGTCCGCAATTAAATAAAAAAATATTACAACCAGAAAAGGTTAAAGAAATTAACCTTTTCCGAAAAGGAAATGGTTTACCTAGTTATTAAAAACATCAAAACCAAACGCCCAAATTAAAAACTCGACTTTAAGTACATCGGCCTATATAAGATTGCCAAGAAAATTTCGGAAAACAACTATAAATTAGAATTGTTACTAAGGGTTAAACTCCATCCAGTTTTTCATATTTCCTTACTTAAGTCAGCAACAAACACCATCAAGGTTAATACAGGATGGAAGGACGAAGCGGAAGAAAATGCACCAATATATAAGGTAAAGAAAATCCTGGACATGCGCAAAAAGGATGGACTTACCTAATACTTCATTAAGTGGAAAAAACACCCGGATTCCGAAAATACCTGGGAACCCGCCAAAAATCTCATAAACGCCCAACGCCTTTTGAAAAATTTCTACCAGCAACGCCAGGGTCGCCAGCTATAACACCCCAGTCAATATTGTCAGTAATAAACCAGTTAATGTTTTCGATACTCGACCAGTCCACCGAACCAGGAACCTGTGCCAGCGCGGTGGCACTGGCTTCCAGACCTGCCTATTCCCGTCTTTCTTTTTCTTTTAGCTCGTCCAGCGATTATAAACCACGTTAAATTATAATAACACCTTTCGAACGCGCCAAAGCCTTTTATTTACGCAACCGAATTAAACGAGCTAAGGCTTTAGTTATTTCCTTTTAATGTCGCCGTTGTATTTTTAAATAACGCCGTTAAAGCTCCAAAAAACGCTTTTCCGTAAGCGTTTCCTCCCGTTTAAGGCGCTGGTGCTTTCGATAAATGCTCTGTAAGTAAGATACCGGAACGCCGGTGCCGTCGCAGAAATGACCCCGGGAGACGCATTCCTTACATTGCGACATATTTTTTATTATCTTACATTTTAATTCTTTAAAAAAATACCAAGAACAAAGCATAACTTCGAACCCAAAGTCCTTAAAAGCCTTTACGAGTTCAGCACGACGAACAGTGGAAGAACGTGGCTTGCGACAAGTTCTGTTTTTTCGATTAAACATATTAATTACCAAAAGGAAGTGATAATAAGGAAGGGAAGTTACTTACTAGAAGTTACAAACGAACAAATTAATCTTTAAAAGCAAAAATCCTGGAAAAGGGAAGATCGTGTTATGGCCCAGCAAGGCTTAACCTTTCCAAACGGTCGGAAACTGCAAAAGGATAAGTTCCGATCCTAAGCTTGGATTACGTAACTTGTAATTACGGTAGCTCCAGTAATCAGGAATGATTACAAATGGGTTGATTACTGGTAATTACCGCAACGACAGTAATTAGGAATAATTACTGTAGATTGGCAAAAAGGATATATACGTTCGTTATTTCCCATAGTTTTAGATAGCACTAGCTTGTAATACAACTTGGTTACCTAAATCACCCTTAGATATCTGCTATTACCAGACGTAACTAATATACCCGTTATTACTCAGTTTCCCACAGTACCACTGCCAACATAAACCCGTACGACTAGGTTTAATAGTTGGTTAACTAGCCCAGCCGTCACAAAAATGCTACAGTACTTCAAAAATATCGAAAATTCAAAAAGCTATTTAAGAACAGAAAAAACTACGAATTATCCCTACATGGTTAATAGGGTTATCGAGTACCTATTAAGGAAAAACATCACCTTAAACTTTACAGGATTTATTACATAAACCCTGAAAAATCAAAAGCCCTGTGAAAAAAATATAATTAGATCTAAAAAAAGGATACATTCAGCTTTTTAACTTTCTCGCCGGATATCCCGTTTTTATCGTTCTAAAAATAAAGGACGGTAAATAAAGAATTAACGAAAATGGAAACTTAATTTTCAAAAAAGTAATCGACTACAGATAATTAAACGACATCACGATTAAAAACGGATACCTTTTAACTTTTATAAATACTTTAAAAAAACGCTAGTAAAACGAAATAATTATTACCGCATTAAAATAACCAAAGACAAGGAATAAAAAACAGCATTTAAAACAGTATATGGACTTTATAATTATCGAGTAATGCCCATAGGACTTATTAACGCTTCCGTCAGTTTCTAATGACTAGTTATAATTACTTTCAAATAATCTTTAAACAAATTCGTGTTTATTTACCTTAACAACATCCTTATTTACTTTGAAATCCTAAAAGAATACAAAAAGCATATCGTCTAAATGTTTAAGATTTTAAACAAAGCGAACATACGCGTTAATTTAATTAAAAGCGTATAACACTGTAACGAACCTGTTATACATCCACCTGGAGGTATGAACAGTATCCGAAAAAAAGTCTTGGTTTGCAGGTAATAATAGCACGATAAATAATTCAGGAATTTATTCGTTAAAAAGATTTGCGGACTTTTCCTATAAGAAAAAACTGGTTTTCTGATTATAAGCTTAAATTAATAACTAAGGAGCGAAATTAAAAAGTTTTTATTTATATAAAAGAATTACTTTGTTTATGTAATTCTTAAATTAAATCCTTTGATAAATGTCCGTTCCTAGGCGCTCCGGAAACTGAAAGGAACAAATATTTAAAAGCTCCGAGTCGTTCCGAGAACAAAAAAAAGCAAATCCGAAATTTACCCGAACGAATTCCGGCTCTAGTACCAAAAGGGAAATCTTTTGGCTTTTTTCCTGGCCCCGAAGTCCAAGGGACGTAACATTTTTCTCCTTTTTCCATAATCTTTATCCCAAAGATAAATAAGTGTTCTTTTTTCTCTTTTAATCCTTACTAAACTTTAATTAACTTATATCATAAAAACATAACGTATTAAAAAACAGAAAAAAAAGGGTCGCGATTAAGTAACGGAACGAATTAACTTGTCCGAATACATTCTGAAATTTGGTTACGAAGTTTTTCCTTGTTTTTCGTATTTTCGAGTTGGGGAATAGTTTTGTTTTATAACCGAAAGTTCCTTTCGTTGTTCCGAATGTATTCTTTATAAGCGTCCTTACGATAATGCAAACAAGTTTATGGATAACCTTAGATAGATAGATAAAAAGCGCAAAAAGATTAAAGAGGAACGTCGTCGAGCGGGAAAATAATTGCAGGAGATTATAGGTCGTTTATCCCGTTTTCGTGAACAAAAGGAATTCCTTCGTAAGAAAGGATTGAAAATAATAAAATATGGGCTTTTTTCCTTGGATAAGTTGGAAAAACAGGAAAAGCTGGAGGCCGAGAGGGAAAAAGAAAAGGTGGAAAGTAAGCAGCGCCAAGTTGCTGCCGAGCAAGCGCGGCTTACTTCTGAAATTGATGCCACGGTAAGAGCGTTTATTTTTTTCGACTGTAACGTCGTAGGATTAGATTTAAGCGGGGAAGCATTGTCGCCTACAACCTTGGTTGCGTTGGAAACAATCGGTTAGGGTTCTGGTAATGGAACTCCTTAACCAGGTTCTTTACGTTCGTTAGGTAGTTAAGTAACTTCCATGTATTTTCTTCGTATAAGTAGCTTTTTTATTTGACCAAATATTGGATTTTGTTTTTAACTATTCTGAAATCCAGCATTTTTTCGACTTTATATTTATCGGTATTATTTTCAAACTTTAAGTTTTTTCTAGTAAGGCATCTTTTAATATTAATTTTAGCAAGGAAATGTAAAAAATAAGGTGTATTTTTATTGTTTTAGGTAATAATAATCGGTAATTAGTTTTGGAAATAACTTTCTTAATTTTAAAAACGCCGAATTTCTTAAAATCGAGCTTATCGTTAGGCCTTTTTATTTTAATTTGTAAAATGTTCGAGGTCGTATTAAGCCTTTGCCGCAACAAATAAACCTTGTTTTCTTTTGATAAAATTAATCCTTTAATCCATTTTTTGTTATAGTATTAAGCT
Organism: Monosporascus sp. 5C6A; assembly: GCA_004155035.1. Lineage (NCBI taxonomy): Eukaryota > Fungi > Ascomycota > Sordariomycetes > Xylariales > Monosporascus > Monosporascus sp. 5C6A. The sequence goes on from QJOB01000098.1 coordinate 206,822, forward strand.
ATCCGTTATTAGAAAAATTATAGCTTTGTTTATAAACGAACTTATATCGTTTTAATTTTTATTACGATTATCTCCGTTCGTAATATAATCGTAATAATTATAAAAACCTTATCTAGTAGTTATTTTAGATATTAGGTTTTTATTTCGTATTTATATACCGTTATATAAGGTACTGCGCCTATATTCTTATTCATAAAGGTATTATAAGATATTTAAGCAAGTAATAAAAGCTTTACCCAGTTATTTTGTTAATAATTAACATAATTTCGTAAATATTCTTTTAACTTTTAATTTAAGCGTTTAGTTTATTTATTTGTTTATAAGTAATAAGCCGTAAAAAACTTAACCTTAACGCCGATTTGTTTTAAAAAGCTGGTGCTAAACTTAAAAGTAAATAGCTTGTTTTTATCGGAAATAATTTTCTCCGGTATTCTATATTTGTCGAAATAATGTTATATAAAAGCGTATGCTAGTTGTTTTATTATTATATTTCCTTTAAAAAATAAAAAGTACTCATATTTAATAAGTTTATTAACGATTACCTATATTTTATCGTATTCAATATTAATAACGGGGTTTTTCGATAAGGGTAAACCGATCATAAAGTCCCAAGCGATGGTATTCCATGCCTTATCGGGAATGTTAATAAGTTGTAGTAACCCGTAAAACTTATAACGTACAGCTTTAGTTTTGTTGTAAATATTACAGTTTTAACAATTATTTTAACCACGCGGCGTAATTCGGGGAAATTATATTGTTCTTGCAGCCGTCGAATGGGTTTGAAAGTTCTTGGTATTTATGTAATGGGTTTTTGTGGAAGCCTTTTACGAATTACTTTTATTAATCTTTAGGAACGTAGATTTTGCTGTGATATAGTACCTGGTTTTCCGGCTATCTTTTTAGCTGCTAAACCTTTTGTTGTTCCTTGGTATCGTAGAAATTTCGGAATTGTATTAGAAGTTTGGGGTTTGGTTTTTTCATTACTTCATATAACTATATAATGCCGTTTTAGTTATACTATGGCATTTATATATTTCTTTTGGAGACTTTGGAATCGTAATTTCCTTTTCGATTAAGAATATCCGCTTAAATGTTTTTTTTCTTATCAATATAATATATTCTAAAGCTAAATCTTAACAAAAAGATTATCTGAGTTTTATATCATTTGTTTAGTGTTTATGCTTTTATAAATTAAGTAAGATGTTAATAATTAAAATAAATATCAAAAAGTTTTTTAATTCCGTTAAGGAAAGGTTCTTATTTTTTGAAAATGTTAATAATTGCCAGTAACTCCTTATTAAAAATCGGATATTTAACTTCTATATTTCGAAATTCTTTAAAATAATACGTTACTGGGTACTATTTATTATTATCATTTAGTTGTTTTAGGACGGCATTTAATACGTAATTTAAAGTATCCGTTTTTAAACGTTTCTTTTTATTTAGATTGGATGTTACGACCTAACGTCTTCAGGGTCCCCATAAACGGTCAAGGGTTCTCCGAGAAAAGTGGGTCACACGTGGTTACGTGATCCGATAGCTCGAGAAGCTCGTCTGTCGAACCCACAAAGCCAGGCTTAAAAGGCTCGAAAGATTCGTTCTTCGAGTTTGTGGAGCCTGGGAGTAATGAGGTATCCAAGAAGATATAAGATTATACTTCCTTACCATAGTTTAGATAGCACCAGCTTGTAATATAACTTGGTTACCTAAATTACCTTTTAGTTATTTGTTATTACTAGACGTAACTAATTACCGACTGTATTGCTCAGTTTCCTACAGTATTATTGCTAACATAAACCCATACGATTAAGTTTAATAATTAGTTAATTAAATGAGCCGTTATACATTATAAGCATTTGTTTAGTAGTATAGTTAAACTTTAAGTAATACCTTAAACCGCTAATATGTCGACCAACATTCAAGTAACCAGTACCCAGGAGCATACGGTTTAGTAATTCCAAGATAAAATTCGGGAGTTCGAGGTTACTGTCCAGCAACTTACCAATTAAACGGTAGCAACCCAGCAAGTGCCTGTAAACACCTACAAGATAAAGCCAAAAAAACCAGGGCCATATAACGGGAAAAGGAACGTTTAAAGTTTTCTAACCCAGGCTTGGGTTTATCTCCGTCTTGAAAGATTTACCGACTTAACAAACCAAATCATTGCTATCGTAGTATATTTGGAAGGAAACGTTTTCGATTAGTTTGAATTTACTATAAGGGACTTCCTAGAAAAGGGAAAGTCCGGCTAGGAAAAAGCTATTAAGGAAATCTTTTCCAGTTATGTTAATTTCGAAAATAAACTTAAAAGTAATTTCGAAAATCCAGATAATAAATGTGTTATGGTTTAGTAAGTTTTCCAATTACGCTAAAAGGGATTAACGTCCAGGTACGTTATGGAATTTAAAAACCTTATAATAAAAATAAAGTAAATAGACGACGAAAACGATACTTTAATCGATATGTTTTATAAAGGTTTGAAGGAAAACGTTAAGGATAAGATTATTAAGTTTTTACGATTTATACTATTCGATAAATACATTACCGAGGCAGTAAAAATCGATAACCGGCAGTTCGGAAGACGACAGAAAAGAAAAGGATATTTTATTTTACAGGTTAGATATTTTAAGGCCAATTAAATAAAGAGGCGTAAGGTATTTTTTACTTTTTATAAAACTGTTCCAAGACTTATGAAACTTGGTATTATTTAGCAACGAAATGTAAGTAAGTTAGGTATAATATTACAATTGCGGTAAAATGGGATATGTTATACAACGATATAGGTTATAATAAAAACCCGACAAGAAAGTATATTAAATCTTAATACCCGAAAGAACATCGAAAAGTTAAAACGGTAATAGACAAATTAATATAATCCAGGTTCGTAATATCGACGAACAAAAGAAAACGTAATAAGGACTAAAAACGGCTAAGGCCTTTTTATAAGTAATAACTAAAAAATAAGTTTAGAAGGCCCGGCATGCAAACTTTCATCTTATCGATTACGACCAGTATTAATACCCTATCTATACGGAGGAAACTTAACGAATTTATAAACGAATTACGCGTATATAAAAAAAGGGGTTTGATTTTCGTACTCGTTCCGGAAAAAATTAAGAGGATTAGGAATAACATGGAAAGCTGCGGGCTTTTATTACCTAAGAAAAAATCGAAAATGCGGCACCGGTATTAACATGGCCGGATAACGAAAGGTACATCTAAAAAAACCCTTTGTGCTATTTCAAGTAATGTAATTACTAGATTCAAAAAGAATTAATTTAACGGACTGTTAAAAAAGCGATTTAAAAAGCCATAACCGATCTTAGCCTTAAATTAGCTTTTATTACCGATCCGCATAAACGAAAAACATAAAAAAAAAGGGTATTTACCGGAAAAAACCAGTAAATAATGGATTTAAATTAATCCGGAAAAAACGCAGTCGAAAAGTTAAGAAAGGATATCATAATCTTAAGAAACCACATTAAGCAATACGATATTTGGAAATATAAATTCGAAGCATAACTACGACAATAGGAAGGATAGCTAAAGTAGTTTAAAAAATAGCACGAACGACTGGAAAAACGATTTCAGTACCTGGAGAACAATTTAATAAAAGCAGTTCAATACTGCGACGACATTTTGGTACAATACTAAAGGAGATAAATAAAGTCCCTAAAAAAAACGCCACCTATAAAGCTTCAGGCTGGCGAAAGCCGGGAAAGGACGCTTCCAAAAAAGGCTTTATATATAACGATAAAAGCCAATAATAACCCTGTCACCTTGAGAATACGAATTAGGACGTATTGGTATACTGTAATAGTAAATTACGGAGCTCTAGGCACTAACTCCATTACGCCGAAGTTGGTGAATCAGCTTAGGCTGCCATGGAAAAATAAGAAAGACCCTTATATTGCCGAGAACGCCGAAGGTCAGGCATTTATCTATAACAACGAAAAAATTACACGTAAGATTAATTATTTCGAAGTTTTTATTAAAAGGAAAATCTAGATAGTTAATTTCTATATCGTTCCATTAGGGAATTACGACATAATCCTAGGAAAACTATGGTTATATTAATATAATCCCTTAATCGATTGAAATATTAATTAGGTAAAGTTCGTTTTATACCTTATCGATAATCAAGAAAACCGAACGAAATTTTTATATTTGATTAACCAGGAAAAAAATGATAAATGTAAATATAAGGATACAACAGATATTTTATTACCTAAAGGAACAAGACGTAAAAAAGAAAAAAGGCATAACAAACGTATTAAACGCATTATAGCCATTATCCGGGTACAGCTTTGCGATATGAACGAAATTTTAAAACGAAAGCCCGAAAAGCTAAAGGAAGATATGGTTAATGTATTACTACAGTATCGCAAGTACAAGCGATTGTTTTAAAAGAAGCTTTAAACGAAGTTATTAAAACATAACGAATGGGATTATGAAATAGTTTTTAAGGAAGGTACCTTACTTAAGTTTTATCTTATTTATAACCTTAATATTACAAAATTACATATCTTACGAAAATACTTAAAAGATAGACTTTAAAAAGGATGGATTCGGCGATTTACATTTTCGGCAGGATATCTTATGTTTTTTTATTAAAGAAAAACGATAAGTTACGATTAATAATAGATTATTAGTACTTAAATAATATTACCGTTAAAGATAGAATATTGTTACTATTAATTACCGGAATGAAAAACCGCCTATAAGGAACCAAGTGGTTTACCGTTTTAAATCTTAAAAATAGGTATAACATAATTCGAATTAAGTTAGGTTACGAATAAAAACGGCTTTTAAAACGGAATATGGACTATATAAATATTTGGTTATATTAATAGGACTTACGAACGCACCAGCAACTTTTCAGCGAATAGTTAATTACGTACTTCGAAAATACCTAAATATTTTCGTTATATGCTATCTAGACAACATTTTGATCTTATTAAAGTTAAAAGAAGTATATGTAGGATACGTTTATCAAGTTATTTAAGAGTTATAAAACGTTAATCTGTAAATTAACACAGAAAAGAGTTAATTCTATATACAGGAAATGGAATATTCAAGATATATCATTATCCCAGAATATATCCGGATAGACCTTAAAAGAATTGCAGCAGTTACCGAATAATTACGGCCTATTACGGTTATAAAAATATAAACGTTTATTAAATTCGCCAACTATTATCGAAAGTTCATTAAATATTTTAGCAAAATTACAATATTATTATCCACCCTAATTAAAAAAAGAAACGAATTTTAGTAAATAACGGAAACAAAAAAAGCTTTTTAACAAGTCAAAAACGCGATTATCAGTAAACCAATATTAATTATGTAGAATCCAAAACGCCCAGTTAAGTTAGAAACCGACTCGTCGGATTACGTATTAAGTGCGGTAATCGGATACCGAAATAATTAAGGAATACTTTATCCGATTATCTTTTATTCCTATAAGTTAAAAAAAGCAAAATTAAATTACGGCATTTTCGATAAAAAGTTCATAATTATTAATAAAGCTTTTCGAAATTTAGATATATACTTAAGGGAAATCTTCATTAAGTTAAGATTTATACCAACCATGAAAACTTTACCCGTTTTATTACGACACGAGAACTTATAGGACGATAATTACGTTATGCAAAAAAATTAGCAAAATACGACTTTGTTATTATTTACCAAAAGGGATCGGAAATTGCAAAGTAGATGCTTTTAATAGAAAACCTAACCTAAAAGAAAAATTAATTAAAATCAAGTATATAATTTTTAATATTATTCCAGAAAAACAGCTAAAGTTACGATAAATCGTAACAATCAAGACAGTACCCCCTAATTGATACCAGAAAATCTAGCAATACAACAACAGCTTATTAAAAAATAAAAAAATAAACAAATTCCAGGTTCTAGAAAAGTACTAGCAAAACCTAATATGGGGTATACATCAACACCTATTATACGGATACCTAAAGATTTACAAAGCTTTAAAACGGTTGCAACGTACCTATTATTTTCTTAAAATAAAGACACTAATACAAAAGATTAAAAGATAATGCGACGTTTACGTTAGAATTAAAATTTTACGGTACAAATTATACGGAAAACTGCAACCATTTCCAGTTTTACAGTAATTATAAGATTTAATTATCATAAACTTTATTACTAAACTTCCCTTATCCGAAAATCCCGCAACAGGAATATATTATGATAACATCTTCGTTATTATTAATCGATTTACAAAATTTTCCTATTTCTTTCCATACCTCGAAAATACGAAAACAAAAGAAATGGCATATATCTTTATTAAATACATTTTTAATATATACGGATTATCGATAGAAATTATTTCGGATAAAGGTATTACATTTATCTTTAAATTCTAGCAAGGCCTTATGGTACACATCGGCTTAAACCATAAGTTATTTAACGCATTTAAATCTTAAACAAATAAACACATAAAACGGTTAAATTAAATCTTTAAAACCTACTTACGATGTTTTATTAATTACGAACAAAACAATTAGATTAACCCAGCTGGTTTATAATATAAGTTATTACGAAAACGTTAAAACAACCCCAACAAACGCGAATTTTGGCTTCAGACTAAAAATTTATAAAAACTTACGCGATAACGAACCAGTTAATATTAAAGCCATTTTAACATTAAAATAACTAAAATAGTTAAATACAGAAATAAAAACGGAACTCGAATTTATCCGCAACCAGATAAAAAAATACTATAACCAGAAAAGGTTAAAAAGATTAACTTTTTCCGAAAAAGACATGGTTTACCTAGCCACCAAAAATATCAAGACCAAACGATTAAATTAAAAACTTGGTTTTAAATACATCGGTCCGTATAAAATCACCAAAAAATATCAAAAGATAATTACGAACTAAAGCTACTACCGAAAGTTAAGTTCCATCCAGTTTTTTATATTTCCTTACTTAAGTTAATAACGGATATTATTAAGGTTAATACAAAATATAAAAACAAAGCAAAAAAAAGAAATACCAATATACGAACTAAAGAAAATCCTGGACATACGTAAAAAAAAATAAACTTATCTAATACTTAATTAAATAAAAAAGAACACTTAAATTCCGAAAATACTTAGGAACCCGCCAAAAGTTTCATAAACGTCCAGCGCCTTTTAAAGGATTTTTACTAACAACGCCGAAACCAGCCATAAACGTATCTTAATTTACGTTGTTAACGGTAAACCAGTTAGTGATATCGACACCCGGCCAGTCGATCGGAACGGAAGATTGCGTCGTTAAGGCAAGAACTTTTGATTCGTTTTTCCCCGCCTTTTTACGTTCCTACTCCTTATAACGCTCCAATTCGTCAAGTTTTTCCAAGGACTGAAGTCCCCGAGCCAATATACGCGATACCCGGTTCCGCTACATTTTCTTTTGAGTACGGAAACGACGTATTTTAACGTAAGCCAGCGCGGCCTTCCGTTAAGCTTTTTCGAATTCTTTTTCGGCTTTATCCAAGTCGGTTTCCGCTTTAACGTAACTGGCAATTAACCGCTTTAGTTAAGCGGGGGAAAGACCGTTTACGTTACAAAAACGTTGGTTATCGGAAATGTACCTTTCGCAACGGGAAAAATCAAACAAAAAAATACGGCAACCGGAAAAGCCACGGTTCGTGTACCGCAAACAGGCAGGCATGTCAGAAGGATGAAAAAGAAGCAAACGCAAAAAATTATTCTTTTTTTTGTTTTGCGATAAGAAACGGATTTGTTAACGCGGCTTAATATAGTAAACGTTAATAATAAAGGATACGTATAAAAAAAGGATACTTACTGAAAAATTAATCTTCGAAGGCGAAGATCTTAAAAAGGGAGGAATCGTGTTACGACCTAACGTTTTTATGGTCCCCACAAACGGTTAAGGGTTTTCCGAAAAAAGTGGGTTACACGTGGTTATGTAATCCGATGGCTCGAGAAGCTCGTATATCGACTCTACAAAGCCAGGCTCGAAAGGTTCGTCTGTCGAACCCGCAAAGCCAGGTTCGAAAAATTCCTCCTTCGAGCTTATGGAACCTGGAAGTAATAAAGCGTCCAAGAAAATATAAAACTACATTCCCTTACTATAGTTTAAATAACACCAGCTTGTAATACAACTTGGTTACCCAGATTACCCTTGGTTATTTGTTATTACCAAACGTAACTAATTACCGACCTTATTGCTTAGTTTCCCACAGCATTACTATTAACATAAACCCGTACGACTAGGTTTAATAGTTGGTTAGTTAGACCAGCCGTTACATTGGGCATTTTTATAATGGGCCTATTAGTACTCGCGTTTTTTAACATTCGGAATATTTCCTTAATTTTTTCTAAAAACTTAAACTTTTTTCCAACGTACTTTTTAATCATAAGTTTCGTTAATAATCTGATTATATCTCCGTATCCATTAATTAAATTATGTACATAACCCGTAAATTTTAAGATTTATCGGATATTTATAACGGTCGCTTTATTAAGGATAAGCCAATCCTTAACTGCTTTTAACTTAAAGTGTTAAATTTAAATTTAACTAGGAATAAATATAAATCCCAAAAAGTCCAGTTTCTGTATATGCCATATGTTTTTGGCTAGGTTAACTCGAATGTTTGCTTTATCCAGTATTTTAAGCACTTAAGCAACGTGCTTTTTGTGCTTTTCCAAGGTTTCGGAATAGATGAGTATGTCGTCGAGGTAGACGAATACGAATTTTTCTAGAAATTGTTTAAAAGTAGTTATGACTAGGCGTTGGAAGTTAATAGAAGCGTTAGTAAGTTCCATAGGCATAACTTTGTATTTATAAAGTCTATGTATTATTCTAAATGCTATTTTTCATTCTTTGCCCTTGGTTATTCTAATATAATAATAGCTATTCCGAAAGTTAAGTACAGTAAACTATTTAGTTTTGCTAACCTTTTTTCTTAAGGTATTTATAAGGGTTAAAGAATAACCGTTTTTAATCGTAATGTCGTTTAATTGCCGGTAGTCGATTACTTTTCTGAAAACTGGGTCTTCATTTTCGTTAATTCGTTACTTGCCGTCCTTTATTTTTGGAACCATAAAAACGGGATATCCGGCAGGGGAGTTAAAAGGCTAAATATACCTTTTTTCAGATTTAGTTATATGCTTTTTTATAAGGCTTTAGATTTTTCTGGATTTATGTAATAAATTTTGTAAAGCTTAAGATAATATCTCTTTTTAATAGGTATTCGATAATTCCATTTATTATAAAGAGATAATTCGTAATTCTTCCTATTCTTAAATAGCTTTTTGAATGTTTTATATTCCTAAGGTATTACGGTATTTTAACCTGGGATTCGTATTTCCTTAATAATATAACAAATCCTTTATTCGTTTTTTAGCGGTTTTGCTTCGTTTTTTAGGAAAGTATTTGCTTTTTCTAGTTAATGCGTAAGTTGCTAAAACGGAACCAGGGTATTCCCAGAATAACGTTATGTCCTCAAATGTCGGCTATATCGAAAATAATTCTTTTTAAGTATCCCTGTATTTAGATTGGAAGTTTTTCTGTTTCTTTAAAAACCCGACCGTTTTCGTAATTAAATAAGCTTTTATTAACGGCACGTAATTTATAACATTATAACTTGTACCTCCAAGAAATCTGGTATTTTTCTGCTATAGCGGGTAAAATAAAATTACTTTTTGCGCTTAAGTTAACTATGGCTTTACACGTTTTGTTTTTATAATATAATAAGATTTTAATTTAACTTTTAAATTCTGTTTTTGCTTTGTTTAAGGTTTTGTATCGGTAGGCTTTTCGATACTTTAATATCGAGAATTTCTAAAGTTTTTTAATTAATAAAGGTAATTGTATTGGAAACGTTTCCATTCGCGGGCCTTTTTAACCGCGTATTTAGAATAATAATCGTTTACGTATTTGAACCAAGTTTTTTTACCATACTAACATTAAGGTTCTGGGACTATATAGGCTTAGGTCGGATTTTTTTTAGGCGAAAAGAAACTTAGTTGGATTTTGACTTTTAATGGGTTCAGTCCTGTTACCAGGGATTTATGTATTATATATAATATGGGTAAGTAATATAGGTATTTTTATATTATGGCTTTTTAATTTTGTTTAGATTTTGGATGTAAATAACAAGACTTAGGGTATTTTGGTTATCGTAGAATTTCAATATATTTGCATTTTTCGTTAGGCTTTATATCTAAATCGTTATTTTATCTAGGCCAGTAATTGTTATTTTCTTTAGCTTATAAGTAAGTTAAATAACTATAATCGTAACAAGTAGAAAGGTTAAGGAGGTTATAATTGCGCGTTTTTTGCATCCGGACGATATCGGGTTTCGGGTATACCGTATATTCGGAAAGCTTATAAAGCTCGGGGGATAATTATCTGTAATTGTTAAGATCTAGTCGCAATTAACTATTTTCGTCATGTATTTTGTATTCTTGTACGTCGGGGTGACAAATATATCCTAGCTTTATAGCTACTTTAAAAATCGCTTGTTTTAAGTAGTATTTATAAGCTTTAACCGTAAAGTCTTAATAAATACGGTAGTTTTTATATTTTAAGTTGTTATTCTGGACTCTGTTCGTTGTAACGATAGTAAATTCTTATTGATAAAAGGCGGTGCTAATTTCTTTTTCCTTTTTTTCTTTTTCGTTGTTTAATTTATATGCTGCTATTTGTATTTTTTTGAAGTTGAGAAATTCTTTTTTTAATGTTTCGTTCAACTAAAAAGTAATACTTACTTTTGTAATAGCCCTTTTTACTACAGTTAAAAGATTTTACGTTGAATTTGTTTTTTTTTTAGAATCTTTCGAAACTGCGTTAGTTTCTTTTTCAAGGTTTGTCCCTTTTTTTAAATTCGGTTATTCGAATTTTTATCTTTTTTTCGTTTGTTAAATCCTTTTTTTAGGAACCTGTTAAAGGTGCGTCGATCGGCGATAATAACCTGGTTTGTATATTCCTTAAAGCATCTTATTTTAAGTACTTTGTATATCTTATTTTTAACCTAAAACTTTAGGCTATCATAATATAAGTAAAATAACGCGTTTATTAATAATTTCAAAATAACGGCCAAGCGATTAAATTCGGTCGTACATTCTGTTACTAACTTGGTTTGGCGTAGCAAATATAGTTACTTTATCGCATATTACTTTTTGTCGGTATTTCCGAATAAAGCTTATATTTTGTTTTCGAAATGTTCGTAATCGTTGAAAATGTCATTAGTTGCATCGGACGATTTTTCGGGATAATCTTTTAGGCAATTCCTTAATATTAGTTCGAATTACAAAAGCATTTTTCTCGCAAGAATTTGGGAAATAGCTAGCATTTTTTAGTAGTTCTCCGTTAAAATTCTTTAATAAAACTTAAGGTGAGTCCGGGTTTAGATTAGGAATTCTTTTACATTTGTAAATCCGTTATAAGGTTTAAAAGCGGCTGGCTTGTATTGTTTAACTTTTGGTATTTCATGATATCTGGGGTGTAGGATAATGGTTTTACGATATAGGTCAAAGTTAAATAAGGGTAATACGGAAATCTTTTCTTTTTTTTCCGGGCAAGTTTGGCATCCTTTTTTTTTCAAACCTGAAGTTCTGTTATTAGAAGATTTAGTTTTTTCTTTACCGGGCGTTCATTTTCCTTGTCTTTGGATTTTGGCTTTTCGGTTTCGGGCTTTTTTTACCTTATATTTCTCCTCGTCCTTTAATTCTTCCTGTACCTTCATAGCTTTTTGGGGGGTTAAAGTGGGTTGCTGTTAAGGCTAAAAAGAAAAGGGTTCGTTTCTGGATCGGGTCGTAAGGGGTGCCATGTTGTCGATTAATTGAAGAATTCTTTTAATAAAAGGTAGGTTGTTTAGTTTCGTTATTAATTCCTTGTTAACTTATAACGGAAATCGGGTATATTGTTTGTTTTTTAAACGTCGTTTTGTAATGTCGTTTTTATTAAGTTTAAAAAGGCTTATGTTTAATTAGGCCTTGAGTTATTCGTCGATTATTAATTAAGAAATTATCAAAATGTAACGAACTTGTTATATATCCACCTAGAGATATAAGCAGTATCCGAAAAAAGGTCTTAATTTGCAGGTGACAATAATACGATAAGTGATTTAGGGGTTTGTTCGTTAAAACTATTTGCAGATTCTTTCTATAAAAAAGACCTAGTTTTTTAATTATAGGGTTAGATTGATAACTAAGGAGCAAAACTAAAAGGTTTCTATTTACATAGGAGAATTACCTTGTTTATATAGTTCTTGAATTAAGTTCTTTGATAAATATCCGCTTCTAGGCGTTCCGGGAACTAAAGGAAGCAAATACTTAGAGGCTTCGAATCGTTCCGGGAATAAAAGGAAGCAAATCCGAAGTTTACCCGAACGAGTTCCGGCCCTAGTACCAAAAGGGAAATCCTGGGCCTTTTTCCTGGCCCCGAGGTTTAAGCGACGTAACAAACACATACAAAAAGTAGATTTCTTAAGTTATACCATTACCTTGAGACAGATTTAAATCTAAGATTTTAAACTAAAAGCAATTAAAAATTAGCCAATTTTTAACAAAGCAACCGTTATAAACATCTGCAAGTTCCTAGGATTTACCGGATATGTACGCAGTTTAGTTAAAAATTATAGAAAACTGGCTAATCTCCTAACGAAACTTACCATTAAAAAGTACGCCGGAAAAGAATTCAAGTTTCCAGAAAAGGCCAAGAAAGCCTTCTAAGAAATCAAGGACAAAATTACCAGTACCCTAGTAATAAAACTTCCCAATTACCACAAAAAGAAAAGATTGAAAACAAACACATCAGACTATGCTTTCGAAATAGTTTTGGAACAACAAGAAAACAACGGGAAGTAATACCCAGTAGTTTATTTTTCCAAATCTTTTAAAAACGTTAAATTCAGATACCTTATTTATAACAAAGAATTACTAGCGATTATCTTAGCACTAAAGGAATGGAAACCTTTCTTTAACGGAATTAAGGAACCTTTTAATATTTACTCGGATTATAAAAATTTCATTTAATTTATAACAACCCAGGACCTGAATAAACGTTACGAAATCTGGATAGTTTTCCTATCAAAATTTAACTTTAAAATTTACTATATTAAAAGCAAGAAAAATGTTTAAACGAACATCTTCAGCTATAAAAATAATTACGACTTCAAAGTCCCAAAACCTTGTATGCAGATATTACAGATTACAAAAAACGGTACTTTACAATTATACATAATTCTGAAACAACCTATACCAAAACTTTTAATACAGTTTAAAGATTTTTACAATCCAGACAAACGGAAAAAGGTAAAACAATTAAAAAAAGTTATTTAAAGATTAATTTCTATACCATGGCAAGATTTACATACCTAAGAAACGATAAAGGCAGTTTGTTAAGAAATTCTGTAAAAATCTCTTATATAAACATTAAGGAATTTTCAAAACTATTAAGCGATTAAATGAAAAATACGACTTCCTTAAATTTCGACAAATAATCAAACAGGTAATTAAAAATTATAACATTTATAATAAAGCTAAAACAGCCAGATATAAGCCTTATAGCTTACTGCAACTTAGAAATATCACCAATAAAGCATGGAACATTATCGTTTGGGATTTTATCATCGGCTTACCCTTATTAAAAAACCCAGTTATTAAAGTTAAATATAATAGAATATGGATAGTTATTAATAAACTTATCAAATATGGGTACTTTTTTACCTTTAGAAAAAACAGAACAATTAGCTTATGTCTTTAGACGATGCTACCTGGATAAATACAGAACACCAAAGAAAATCGTTTCCGACAAAAACAAACTATGTACCTCCAAGTTTAGCACCAGCTTTTTCAAACAGATCGGCGCCAAACTCAAATTTTCCACAGCCTATCACCTATAAACGGATAAATAAACTAAACCAAACCCTGGAACAGTATCTCCGAAACTATATCAATTATCAACAAAATAACTAGCTACAGCTTTTACCATTTACTTAAATAACCTATAACATTTTCGTTAATAAGAACATAAGCGTATTCTCTTATATAGCGATATATAAACACGAAACAAAAACCCAACGCTTAAAACAACTACTAGGCAAAACCCTTGCAATTGCCACAATTATATTTCGGGCAAAGATAATAATAACAAAAGTTAAAGAAATACAAGTCCGATTACGAATTAAACTGTAATTTCTCTAATAACGAATAGCCTAGTATTATAATAAGAAAAGAATTAAGAGACTAATTTTATCAAAAGGAAACAAAGTTTTCCTATTACGGCAAAAGCCTAATATAACTTTAAACATTTCACAAATTAAAATAAAAAAAAACTAATAATAAGATCCATTTTAAAAAATTCGGCCTTTTCAAAATTAACGAAATTATTTTGAAAAACAACTACCGACTGTCGTTACCCAAAATAATGAAAATATCCCCTGTTTTTCACATTTTCTTCCTTAAACCAGCACTAAAGAACGCCCCGTTAAAAAAAACCCTAAAACTAAAAAACAGTACCGACAAATATAAAGTCGAAAATATTGGATTCCAGAATAATCAAAAACAAAATTCAATATCTGGTCAAATAAAAAAGTTACTTATACGAAAAAAACACCTGGAAATTACTTAACTACTTAACGAATGTAAAGGACCTGATTAAGGAGTTCCATCGCTAAAACCTTAACCGACCGTTTCTAATACGGCTAAGGTCGCTGGTAATAAAAGTCCCCCACCTAAATCTAATCCTTCGGCGTTCTAGTCGAAGGAAATAAATGCTTTTACTATAACATCAATTTCGGAAACAAATAGCGCTTATTCCGTTTCTATACGACGTTATTCTTCTTCCATTTTCTTCCGTTCCTTTAATTAATCTAATTCTAGATTTTCTTTCAACATTTCCAAACCGTTTTTTTCAGAAAATCTTATTAAAAATATAAACGCTTTAATTTCTTAATAAATTCCTTCTATTTTTCGTTCTACCGACGTTACAATTCGTCCAGTTCCCTTTTCGCAACTTTTTAATACGCCAAAAAGTTATCTTTTATTTTACGTTATTTCTTTTATAATCGCTTTTATATCTCGTTTATCTTTTTTAAGAAGTTTATAGTTAAAACGTTATAAAAAAGGCGCTGCTGAAAAATGTAACAGTTACAATTCGAATACTCTAAAACGTAAAAGTATTTGGGTTCGCCAAATCGAATATAATTGGAATACGGAAAGGCCTAAATACCAAATTTCTTAATTAACTCAATACGAATGTCGCGAAAATTGCGTTAATTTAAACGAAGTTTCCTTTTTTCTTTTCGAAGACGACCTGTTATAATGTAAGTATGCTAAAAAAAACTTAAAGGTTTTTTTCAACGAAGGAATTACTTACCGTTCTATCTTTAAAAACCAAAAACTTTTAAAAAAGGAAATAATACTACGAAATAAAGGTTTTCATCTTAAAAACTTACTTTTAAGGCCTAACGTAAAATACGTTACAGCTAAGCTTCGGTTAAAAGGCTTAGCCTTTAAAGTGATCTAGGTAATCTAGTAGATCTAGAAACAGATCATACGGATCATGTAGATCTACGATATACTTACTATAGAAAGAATAGATATATAACGAACTAGTTTTTTTATATAAATAACTTCTAAATAATTTCGCTTTTTAATTATTAATCTAAGCCTATAATTAAAAAACCAGTTTTTTTTATAAAAATATCCGTAAATGTTTTTAACGAACAAACCTCAAAATTATTTATTATGCTATTGTTATCTGCAAATCAAGACCTTTTTTAAATACTGCTCATACCTCCAGGTAGATATATAACAGGTTCGTTATACTTTCTTTCTAAATATTAGCCGTGCGCTTGTTACTGTTAGTACTAAAGCGTGCATTATATATATTACCTTAATATTTGATATTAGCGCCATTAGTGGACGCAAAATACCAAGGCCGTAATTTCGCGATAAAGGCGTTTTGGCTTTTACAAAATAACCTATGAGCGGAAATAACGGCCCTTAATACCCCCTAAAGACCTATTGTGGTCGACGACGACGCGGCCCAGTATACCGGTTTGCCTGAGCCATTTACCTTCACGAATTTACAGCGGAACAAAAAAAAAGACGTTTAAAGATGCGTTTATTTTTGAAGCTAACCAACCAGGAAAGACCGTTTCCCAAAACCCTTCTATAGATATAACATCTTTAGCTTTAATAGCCCAGCTCGATGAAATGGAACGGTAGGTACGAATTAAAAAGTAGATTATTTGCGACTTAGCAAAAACTTTGAACTTACTAGTAGGTTTTTATAAAAAGAACCATTTAGTAAAATATAAACGTTAAATTAAAGGCCTGGTGGAAATATTAATAAGCCACCTAAATATTACAATATTTTCCATTATGGGTAAAGCATTTTACGTACCCATCCGGATAATAAGCTTTTAACTTACTTTTACCGAGGTACTGAGGATAATTACAGCTTCGAAACAGGTTTTATAGGCCGAAACTTTAAATTTTATACTTAGCGGGCAACGTTATTTTGGCCCGGATTAATATTATATAAAAAACGACGTTTATTTCGGTATAACAAGAAGCTAGGGACGATATCCGGATACTTATCTGCTTAAACGAAAAACGGAAAATATATAAGGAAAATTTCTTTACTTTAAAGGTTACTTTATGCAAAAAATTCTACGATTTCGGATTTACCTTTGCAGATATCCTATAAATCCAACTTACTAAAATTAAGTAAATTATTAAAACAGCTTCGAAGCGAATCCGAAATTTGTTAATAAAGCTGAATAATAAATAACGTGTCGATAGGGTAATAAGTATTAACATAGTAAAGTTTTTAAAGCATTAATATATATATACGGTTATTAACGTACCTTTTACGTTTTTATTATATGTAACGCCGGGGGAAATTATCGAGATATTCGACGTAATAAAAAATAAGATATATGCTTAGACCAAAAACATCCGGTTAAAGCAAAGCTTTTTAGGTACGGACCAAATCCGCATACCGGATTAGATATTTAAATTGTTTCGTTTCGGGAATTAATTTCCCCTTTCCGCTTTTTTAATAATAACGGGTTTGTTAGGATTATAAATAAGAAAACTTTTATTAAAATATATAACCCCGGCTATTAAAGGTATTATATTATTAGGCTATATATAAAAGCGGTTCGGTGTAACAAATATGGGGATAAATTGGACGATTACCCGGATATAGCCAAATTTTATATAAAAGCGCTTAAATGCGTTAACTGTAATGGGCCTTTTCCAATAGGCCATGTAAGGTGCGTAATAGTACCGAAAAAAGAAAAGGGATAAGTATTAATCTCTACGAAGAAATAGCTTTAAGCGATACGCAGGGCGGAAGCGAAACGGTATAAAAATATAGCCGCCGTTACTGAAATTTAAGCCAGAACTGAAACCGAAGCTTAGGTAGAAACCGAGATATAGCTATATACGGAATCGTTAAGACAGGACGACCAACCCGGCGCCGAGCCCAACCTAACAACAGGAACCCGGACTTCGGACAACCAGATTTCGAGGAACAGGAAGCAAGGAAAAAGTTAAGGCCTTAAGGGGATAAAGCCTAACCATATCCCATCGGAAAATATGGAAGATTCGATATATGTTACTTTTAGCTTTACTTTTAACGAGGGAAAGGGCGTAATTATTGGGGATACCGAAATGACAGATACTACCGCTAATAGGCGAAGGACCCGCAAGGCAGCGACAAGCGCCAGAACGAATTAGAACGCAATATTCTTTAACGTCGAATAACAGAATACCGACGGGACCAAATAAGCGCCGGGTAAAGACGGCGGTAGGGACGGTTACGATAATATCAAAAAGAACGAAAGCTTTTAATAACATAGTGCAATATACAGAAAAGCCTACCGGCATATATTACGATATTCGAAATTTGCTGAGTTAAAGAAATGGACGTAATATAAGTTTAAAAGTTATGGGTCGGAAAGGAAACGATTATATAAAACTATTCAGGATATAAATCGTACGCGTTTATAAACGACTAAATAAATTTATACGACGGGCGTCGAGTAATAACGTATATACGAAAAGGTAACGGTTAAACGCCTAACAAAAAAAACTGTTTTGTTTTAAGGATATCAATTGTTTAAAAGTAAATAAATACTTTATGTTTAACTTATATAAGGAACTACATAATAACAAAGCGTTATATTTCGTATTAAGATTATGAATATTACCGAATAATATTATCGGAAGTAATTAAAACATATAGCATCTTATTTTTAAACCTGGAATTACCGAAAAGGGTAAAAACGCGGACGTCGCATAATAAATAACAAATAACAGACTTTCATTTACTGGAATCCTTAACTAATCAACTTACAAGGTAGGTTATGTAATAAACCTAGGTTTTTCGGACGTACTATTTGCCGAAACGACGATATCGGCAAAAATAAAATCTGGATTAAACCACGAAACATTATTAACCACCGTACCAAATAAAAAAACAAAAACGTTAAACCAGTTCAGATATAAAATAACGGAAAACGATATAAAGAAATTTATAAAGTTAGTTAAAGCGGGAACAGCCATTTTACCGGACGTAACAACGGTACAATGATTAACGAAATTAAACGAAAACGTAAACAAAATAAACGAAATATTTAACTTAACGTTAAAGGCCGTTAAAAAACGGCGCGGGACGGTAATTACAAAGCCGGGTAATGGACGTACCAATATGCCGAAACCTACCAAAGATTCAAAAAAACGGAACAATATCGTTTATCCGACAACCGAATATTTACAGAAAAATACCGCAACTTTCTCAAGGTAATCCGCAAAGCGAAACGGAACTATTAAAAGAAAATCATCGATAAAGTTATTACGGACAAAAAACTATATAACATAATTAACTGGCACAAACTTAAGCCGAAATTCAAGTCACCCCCATTAAGGGTTAAAGAAAGAATTATAAAAAATATCTCGGAAAAAGCAAAAATGTTCCGGACTAAAATCCTAAAAAGGTTTAACGATAAAAATAACCTTAACCATAACCCGTTAACAGGCTGGCGGCTTTCCGAAACTCGGTTACCATGGAACTTTACGATAACACTCGAAAAGGTCGAAACGCATACTATAAGAATAACCAGCACCTCCCCTAGAGTAAATGGCATTACGGTACGGCTGCTAAAAAAATCCTGGGAACATATCAAGTATTACGTCCAAGGAATATTTCAAAAATGTTTGGAACTGGCACATTTCCCAGGCCCATAGCACTATACGGAAGTATCCATAATACCGAAAACAAGCAAAAAGGACCGTACTTCACCTAAGTCTTAAAAACCTATCGCATTATTTTCCTATATAAGCAAAGGCCTAAAAAAGCTAATAACTAAAAAAATAACATAAACGGCTTTAACCCGGGAGGTACTTAACCAACAATACGGAAAAGCACTTTTTAAAAAATCTACAATAAACCTAATAATATCTTTCGTTTATAAAACGAAACGAACGCTTACGAAAAACTAAAAGATTTCGATAGTTACTATGGATATAAAAAAAACGTTTAACGTTTTGCTAAAACGACAACTTCAGTAACAAATAAAAAAACAAAGCTGGCCACTTAAAGTCCTTAAACTTACGGACTCATTCCTTACAAAACGGCATTTACGGATACGATTAAAAACGGCTATAACAGATTTCAGCCAGTCCGGGTACGGAACGCCCCAAAAATCTCCATTATCACCCGTATTATATATAATATACTTAGCGAAACTTTTAAAACAAAATTTAAACTTACGTTTCGGTTACGCGGACGATCTTTATCTATATAAAACGTTCAAATCATTCGAATACAACTCACAACTACTAGCAAAAAATATCAAGAAAATGCTACAATAAGGAAACGCTAACAAAATACATTTCGCACCATAAAAATACAAATTACTTTATATAACTCGATTTACGAAGGACGATTTTAACCTACCGGTAATTATAAACAACCGCCTTACCATTAATCCGGTTTCGAAACCGGAAAGTAACGACCGAAATACCGGTATTACGTTAACTCGGAATATAATTTAACCGCAAATTTACCTTTAGACGCTACGTAACGGAAAAGGCAAATAAAGCAATAATATTGGCACAACATATTCATAACTTAACAAACACTAAATATAACCCACTAACATCGGAACTCCAGATGGCAGTAATTACGTACGTCATCCTTACAGCACTATACGGCAACGAGGCTTAATATAAGGGGAAAAAAAAACTGTCTAATAATCGGGCACATTTCCGAAAAAAAGTGGTTAATACTAAACTAGGCTGGCATATCGACAAAATGTAACGGGTACTAAATATGGCGGCAAAAACTACAATCCCGGTATAAAAAACCACACCTATTAACGCAATTTATAAAAACGTAAACCTACCAACAGCGCAGGTAATCCTGGACCAGCTCCTATATAAATTTTCTTACAAATTACGTACAGTAAACAAATAGCACCTACTAACTAAACGGACGGAACTAGATACCACTACCCACAGACGAAAAACGGGCGGGTAACAACGTCCTAAAACAAAAGTACAATACGTAACACGCCTCCTACCGCCGGTTCAACGACCGTTATTGGTCTTACATCGATACCTACCAAGATTAAAATTAAAATTAACTGGCGGATTTACGAAAAAAAAACCAGCGAACGCCTTTTAGGCGTAATTAAGAAATTTACCCAAAAAGGACATAATCCTTTATACGGCCGGCTCCCAAAATAACCCTTAAATAAAATATAAATACGCCATTTACAAAGGCAATAAACTACTAGCTACATGACGAAAAAAATTACATCCGACTTATATAATTTTCGACTCTAAGGTTATTAACGCATGGGAAAAGTGTGACGGCTGGGCTAGTTAACCAACTATTAAACCTAGTTATACGGGTTTATGTTAGCAGTGGTGCTATGGGAAACTAAGCAATAATCGGGGATATTAGTTACGTCTAGTAATAGCAAATAACCAAGGGTGATTTAGGTAACCAAGTTGTATTACAAGCTGGTGTTATTTAAGGTTATGAAAGGGTAATAAGCGTATTTTTATATATCAAGTTTTTTTGTTATAATTCCTTGGATTATTACATTCGATAAATAATTTTAATAATCCTTGGATTATTACATTCGATAAATGATTCCAATAATTTTTGGATTATTGCATTCGATAAATAATCCTAATAATTTTTGAATTATTGCATTTGATAAATAATCCTAATAATCCCTGGATTATTGTACGTAATGGTACGTAATCCGGTTTTGAAGAATCCTTGTTTTTTGACCGTTTCTGGAAGCCGAGATATGTTAGGTTATAATACGATTTCTTCCTTTCGAAATTTTCGTCTCGAAAATTGTAAATTTTTCCTTTTTTATTGCTGGAAATATGGTTAATAAAATACAAAAACGTACTAAGCTTATTTCGAAGGAAAAAGCTGCGTAACGCGACAGTTTTTTTTTCCGCCGTTTTTATTAATCCTGTTTAAATAGTACCTTGTTTTTTTTGCGAGTTTCGTAATTTGAAATGCAAACTTTCCGAAAAGGATTCTTTTTGTTGTTTTTTTTGTATTAAGCACAATTAGGCCAACTATGACATTAAAGGCTTAAGTCCTAAGCAGCTGTAACGTATGGTTATTTAGTACCGAAGATTGGAGTTAAAGCTGGAAGCTGTTAAAAAAAAGGCCGACTGCGTAATTTTATAAGTTAACGCCCGTTTCTATTAGTTTCGCAAAAAAAAAAAAATGTAATATAATAAAATGATAAAAGCTGTATCGTGAAGTATCGACAACTTGGAGGAATTAAAACGGTTAAAGCGCGAGAAAATAAAGGAACAGGAGCTAAAAGCTTTTATTTTAACAGCATAAGCTTTTGCTCCGACCGATTAACCAGGTGTTAATATTACCGATTGGTTTACCGTCAACGACGTGGATTAAGGGGCATTTATAACCGGTTCCGGCGTTATTGGTAAAAGTCCTTCAGAAAGCGCTGGGCGTTTATAAGGTTTTTAACAGGTTCCCAGGTGTTTTCGGAATCTGGGTGTTTCTTTTATTTAATCAGGTATTAGGTAAGTTTATCTTTTTTACATATATCTAGGATTTTTTTACCTTATACATTGGTACGTTTTTTTTTTTTGCATTATTTTCGTATCCTATATAAATCTTAATAATATCTGCTGTTAACTCGAATAAGGAAGTATGAAAAACTGGATAAAGTTTAACTTTCGGTAATAACTCTAGTTCGTAATTATCTTTTAAAATTCTGTTGGTAATTTTGTACAAGCCGATATATTTAAAATGGAGTTTTTAATTTAGGCGTTTGGCTTTGATGTTTTTGGTAACTAAGTAAATTATTTCTTTCTTTAAAAAAGTTGGTTCTTTTAACCTTTTTTAGTTGTAATATTTCCTTATCTAGTTACGTATAAATTCGAGTTTTGTCTTTATTTCTGCGTATAATTGCTCAAGTTATTTTAATGTTAAAATTACCTCAACGTTAACTAAACCGTTATCGCGTATCTTTTTATAAATCTTTGATATAAAACCAAAATTAATATTTGCTGGGATTGTTTTGATATTTTTATAATAACTGGTATTATAAGCCAACTGGGCCACTAGTAACTTTTTAACCTAGTTATTCTGTTCGTAATTAATGTAATATCGAAAGTAAATTTTAAAAGTTTAATTTAATCGTTTTGTTTATCCATTTATTTAAAGTTTGAAAACGTTAAATAACTTATGGTTTAGGTCAATTTGTGCTATAAGGCTGTGCTAAAATTTAAAAGTAAATATAATGCCTTTATTTGAGATAATTTCCGTTGGTAGTTTATATACGTTAAAGATATGTCGGAAAAAAATGTACGATATTTGTTTTACGTTCGTATTTTCGAAATATAAAATAAAATAAGAAAACTTCGTAAATCGATTAACGACGACGAAAATGCTGTGATAATGTACTTCTGTCGCTGGGCTTTCGGATAAGGGAAATTTAATAATGAAATTTATAGTAATTAAGTCTTATGGTTGCTATAAAATTAGAAATAGTTATAGTTTTCCGTACGGTTTATGCCGTAAAGCCTTAACTTTGGCGCAAACGTTGCATTGTCGTCTAATTTTTTATACTGCAATCTTTATTTTAAGAAAATAATAAATGCGTTATAATCGTTTTAAGGTTTTGTAAATTTCTGGATATCCATAAAATGGATATTAATATACGTCCTCTATCAAGTCTTGCTGATATTCTTTTAGAACTTGGATTTTATCTGTTTTCTGGTTGTCGGATAGGCTATCGTTATATTGTTAAATTTTCTGATGTAAATCAAAAAGTCCTGCTTTAATCGTTGCAATTTGTCGTAATTTCAGGTATCCTTTAGGGGTAACATCGAAGATTTTATGGCTAACCTTAACCAATTTTTCTTCCAGGTCAGGTCGTCTGCTAAACGCGTCTACTCTACCATTTTCTAATCCCTTCTGGTATATAATAATAAAATCATACTTAACTAGTTCTTCTACATAACGTATTATCGTCCTTTAAGTTCTTGTATAATAATAAAACAGGTAAAATTCTTATAATCTGTATAAACGTTAATCTAATAAAAATTTCCTTTAAATATATATCTAAATTTTCGAAAAGCCTTAACGATGGCTATAGATTTTTTGTCGGGAATACTATAATTAAGCTTTATTCCCTTTAACTTATATAAATAAAAGGTAATCGGGTAAAATACTCCTTAATTATCGCAATATCCGATTATTACGCCTAACGCATAATCCGAAAAATCGGTTTTTAACTTAACTAAACGTTTTAAATCGTACATAATTCATACCGGTTTACTAGTAATCGCATCCTTAATTTATTAAAAAGCTTTTTTTATTTCTGTCGTCCACTGAAAGTCGTTTCCTTTCGTAATAAAATTAGACAAAAACGTCACAATCTTATTAAAATATTTAATAAATTTTCTGTAATAATTAACAAATCCGATAAACGCCTATATGTTAATAACCGTAATAAAAGTTGCCTATTCGGTAACTGCTGCAATTTTTTAAGGTCCATTTTAATATATCTTAAAGTAATAATATATCCCAAATATTCCACTTTTTATATATAAAATTAGCTCTTTTTTACGTTAATTAATAAATTAACGTCCTATAAAACTTAAAAAACTTAATAAACGTATCTTACATATATTTCTTTTAATTTTAAAAAAATCAAAATGTCGTTTAAATAATACATAACGAAAAGGTTTAAGTACTTTCGAAATACGTAATTAACCATTCGTTAACAAATTACTGGTACGTTCGTAAATTTTATTAATATGATCAAATATTCGTATAATCCGTATTTCGTTTTAAAAACCGTTTTTTATTCGTATCTTAACTTAATCCGAATTAAGTTATATCAGTTTTTAAAATCTAAAGCAATAAACTATTTAGTTCCTTATAAACGGTCCTTTATTCCGGTAATCAAAATCAAAAACGTCCTATCTTTAATAATAATGCTATTAAAATATCGGTAATCTATTACTAACCGTAACTTGCCGTTTTTCTTAAGTACGAAAAATATAAAATATCCGGTTAAAGATATAAATGGTCGAATCCATCCCTTTTGGAATTTATCTTCTAGATATTTTCCTATAATATATAATTCGGTTACATTAAAATTATAAATAAAATAAAATTTAGGTAAAATACCTTCTTTAAGGATTATTTCATAATCCTATTCGTTATACGTTAATAACTTCGTATCGAATTTCTTTTAAAACAATCGCTTATATTTACGATACTGTAATAATACGTTAGCCATATTTTCTTTTAACTTTTCGGGCTAATATTTTAAAACTTCGTTCATATCGCAAAATTATGCCCGGATCGTAACTATAATACGTCGAATACGTTTATTATACCCTTTCTTTTTTTATGTCGTATTCCTTTAAATAATAAAATATCTATCGTATTCTTATACCTACATTCGTTATTTTTCTTTTCGTTAATCGAATATAAAAATCTTGTTCGTTTTTTTTTTTTGATAAGGTATAAAACAAACTTTATCTAGCCAATATTTCAATCGATTAAAGGGTTATATTAATACAACCATGGTTTTCTTAAAATCATATGGTAATTCCTTAACGGAACGATATCGAAAATAACTATCTACATCCGTTCCTAAACAAAAATCTCGAAATAATTAATTTCGCATATAATTTTCCCATTATCGTAAACGAATACCTAACCTTCGGTGTTTTCGACGATATAAAGGTTCTTTTTATCCTTTTATAATAATCTAAATTAATTCACTAATTCCTGAATAATATAATTAACGCCTAACGTTCCGCAATCCACTATTACGATATACTAATATATCTCAATTCGTATCTTTACAATAACAAAATCGTTAGTAATTCTTATTATCGTACATAAAGCTTTTTTAAAAAATTTATATTAACTCCTTTAACTCCCGCTACTCTATAACTCCTTTACAAATAACGTTTATTTTTTAAATTCTTCAGTTACTTAATCCTTACTTACAACTACTTAATATATTTCTCTTAACGTCGTAATGTTACTTTTAATTCTATAATACGTATGTCGAACAACTTATTATACTATTTCAAAATAACAATATCCCCTTTAATCTATTCGATCGCATTTTTTTAAGCGATCTAACTCAGTTATCCAGCTATCTAAGCTACTAAATCACTATTAATACTATACGTCGTACTGGGCTATATCTTCCTATCGGAATCGCACTTCCTCTTAAAGTTCTTACTACTTACCGGAATTAATTTCGAATACTAACTGGAATTGCAAGTTATTAAAAGTTTTCCGTCCTACTTTTATCACTATCTAATAAATCCATTTTTCTTATATTTTATAATCACATATTTCAAAATAACACATCCCGTTTTCCTTTAAGCAACTCCTACCCTTAAATCAACTTCCTTTCGCTATAAAAATATCGATAATATCTTATAAAGCCATCATACGAAAATGACGGTACTATCGTTAATCTTTAAAATCACTTCCAGTTTAATTATAAAAATCGAATTCTTAATACCACATACGTATAATACGTCGTTATATGTAATCCTGTTATTCTTTATATCGAAAGTAATAAATTCGTTTATAATAAACAACATATAATTTCCCATATCAATCGGGCGTTTTTAGCAATAAAACCTTATCCCAACCGTGGTATTCCTTAATCCATACGTTCAATTCCAACTGTTTGTACCGCTTTTACCTCTTTTCCTATAACCGCAAACGGAATTTAAAAATAAATAACTCCTCTTATTCTTAATATTCTACCATCCATCCTGCTATAACAAATCGTTATCGTTTAATTACTGCTTATAACAAAACCTTAACCGCGTTCATTCCTTATTACACTTCCTCCTATTCGTTGTTATTACAAATACAAATTATATTAATTTATCTATTACCGTTTTAACCCTTTAATAATCCTTCGGATACTAAAGTCTAATATACTTTCTTATCGGTTTTTTACAACGCCTTGCATTAACGTACTTTATAGCCCATCTTGCCGCAATTATAACACTATACCTAGCTCATGTTTCGTCGTTAAATAATGCCAAATTTTATAAATCCTAAAACTATTCTATAAGAAATAAAAGGTATTTCGCGCCTTTTTCCTTAATTAACCTTAAAATATCCAACCCGTAAAATAAAATATCTTTTTCTTTCCTATCGTCGCTCGAACTGCCAATTATCGATTCTTACTGCTTTTATAATATACCTATCAAATATCGTAAATCGTAAAAATTTAACAATTTTATCCTTAACATTTTCCTTCAAGCTTCTGTAAAACACGTCGATTAAAATATCGTCCTTATTATCCATCCATCCCGCTTTTACCATAAAGTTCTTAAACCTTACAACATACTTAAAAACTGGTCCTTTCTAACGCAATTAAAGAATTTATTAAACCGCAACTCGTTCCTTATCCGGATTCTCAAAGTTACTTTTAAACTTATCTTCGAAACTAACATAACTAACAAAAATCTCCTTAATAATCTTTTCCTAATCGGACTTCCCTTTTTCCAAAAAATCTACCATAATAAACTCAAACCAATCAAAAACATCTCCCTTTAAACAGGCTACAACAACGAAAATCTGATCCGCAAAATCGGTAAATCCCTCGAAACGAAAATAAACCCGAACCTAGGTCAGGAAACTCTGGACGTTCCCCTTCCCGTTATATGGTTCTAATTTCTTAAGCTTCATCTTGCAAATATTAACTGGTACCGATACCACCTAATTAGTAAGTTGTTCGACGGTAGCCTCAAACTTTTTAATTTTGTCTTAAAACTGCTAAACCGTAAGTTCCGGAATAATTATTACCTAAATACTAATCGACATATTAACAATTCGAATATTACTTAAAATTTAACTATACCACTAAATAAAAACTTATAACGTATAACGGCTAGGCTAATTAACCAACTATTAAACCTAATCGTACGGGTTTATGTTAACAATAATACTATAAAAAACTAAGCAATAATCGGAGATATTAATTACGTCTAATAATAACAAATAACCAAAGGTAATCTAAGTAATTAAATTATATTACAAGCTAATATTATCTAAAGCTATAAAAAATAATAAGCCTATTTTTATATATCAAGTCCTTCCGTTATAATTCCTTAAATTATTACATTCGATAAATAATCCCAATAATCCTTAAATCATTACACTCGATAAATAATCCCAATAATCCTTAAATCATTACACTCGATAAATAATCCCAATAATCCTTAAATCATTACACTCGATAAATAATCCCAATAATCCTTAA